>VOQK01034355.1:0-12989 GCA_015052645.1 Benitochromis conjunctus
CTTCTGGACAGAGATCTCCGATGTTGTTCCTGGGATCTACTGGAGCCACTCTCCTAACTTGGGAGTCACTGCACCGAGTGCTCCGATTACCACTGGGACCACTGTTACCTTCACCCTCCACATCTTCTCGAGCTCTTCTCTGAGCCCTTGGTATTTCTCAAGCTTCTCGTGTTCCTTCTTCCTGATGTTGCTGTCATTCGGAACCGCTACATCTATCACTACGGCCGTCTCCTTCTGTTTGTCTACCACCACTATGTCCGGTTGGTTAGCCACCACCATTTTGTCTGTCTGTATCTGGAAGTCCCACAGGATCTTTGCTTGGTCATTCTCCACCACCCTTGGGGGTGTCTCCCATCTTGACCTCGGGACTTCCAGGCCATACCCGGCACAGATGTTTCTGTATACTATGCCGGCCACTTGGTTATGGCGTTCCATGTATGCCCTGCCTGCTAGCATCTTGCATCCTGCTGTTAAGTGCTGGATTGTCTCAGGGGCATCTTTACACAGCCTGCACCTGGGGTCTTGCCTGGAGGATACACACCGCCCGCAGGGGCGAGAGGGGATTTTTTTTTTTATATATATCATAGCAACTTTAACTGTATTTCGGACTGTGTTTATGTGTTTCTTGTGGAGATACATGGATGGTGTCCAAATCTAACTTTTTGTGTAAATCAAGTTGTAGTATAATGTAATGATTATGACCAAAATGCTAATCACAAATATTTTGTCCTATACTAAGCTCACGATTGTTTGTCGTGATCATTCTTTAATTTTAGAGACAAAAAAACATGTTTTTATTGCACTGTCGTGTAAAAAGCACACTGATGCACTAACGCCTTCACATCTGTACAAATCTAAGAATTATGAATATTCTTATATTTTGCATCAAAACCTGACCCAACATGAAATCACAACTGCATTGTAGATTACTCTTTATAGATTAATCTTTGCAGACAAACTGCATAAAGTCTTTCCCTCGATTCATCCTACCTGCATGATGGATGTGACTAAAACTCACAACAAAGTGTTCAACAGCTGTGAGAGCCCTCTGTTCCCACTTCAGTGTTTTGAATACAGCACAGGTTTTGCCAGTTTGGAAAAATAATTGCTCGGGGGATAACGCATCTTTTGTCCAGTAAGTTGACCATTTTACTAACCGTGTTTAATGGACACGCATCTCTGGCCAAATGGAATGTGATTGCGTTGATGATTTCAGTGTGTCTTTGTGGGCTGGATGGATACACTGACACGCACCACAGGCTTGCTTTCATGGATGTCTGAGTCGATGTTGGATGTTTCATGTTAGCCACCATTGTTCTGTTTTCCATGGCCTTCTTGCTTTCACTGTGTTTTTGTGGTGTCTTTTCAGGCAGTTGAATAAGTTACTTGTGTTGTGTAGTTTTTTGTTTTTAGCCCTCTGCTATGTCAGACGTTTGATTCTTGTGGCGCAAGCTAAATATCGATAGCATCGATACCAACTTTGGTATTGGTATCGGATCAATACTAGCATGATAGGATTGCTACTTCGATACTCTTTTTATTCTCCCAAGTTTAATATGCAGTCCACTGAATTGTGTTAAATAAATTCATTTTTTGGAAATGAAAAAATATACCTCAAACATGCACAAAGAAAAATGTCTGAACCTTTTTGTGTTGACTGCCAGGTCCATTTTATTTATATCCTGTAGCACATTTAAACAACACAAGATGACCCAAAGTGCTTTAGAGACAGACACATTTACATTCAGGGTCTCCAAAAAGTCCTGTTTCTACAGGAATACAGGAAAAACTGAAACGTGTGTTTTGTTGTGTTAACTGATTATTGGGGAAATTACAAATCAAATTGATCATGATTCATATAATAAATGACTTTGACTTTATTTATAGTACATTTAAAACATCTGTAGTTGACCAAAGTGCTTTACAGGTTCACCCAGCAAAAACTAAGATAAGGGACAATAGAAATAAGCTGCCTTTACAAGTAAAAAGTATCAGTAATGATATTGATATCAGGAACACTGGCCTTGTGTGTACTTGGTATTGGATTAATACCAAAATTTGCAGTATAGTACGGTACTAGTCCAGAAAACTTCCTGCTGCCGTGTGCAGGGAACAGCTGTGACTGGTGTATGCAGGCATCTGGTAAGGTACTGATTTAGAGAACGCTTGGTTTGCTCTTGCTATCTGCTTTAACTGGGAGAGCATGCATTTTAAATATGGCTCGATCATGCTCATTTATTTGTGGGGACCCAAAATCGTGATCAATATTAAAATTTGATGAATTGCCCTAGTGTCATTTAACTGCACTTTACATCGCACTAAACCACGAAAGAGGAAAACCAACTTGAGTGCGAGTTTCTTCTTTGAATAATGATGAAATGTGATCATCATCATAATCTATAGCTTACCAACCAGATGGTTCTCACAAACAGGCTTCTCAGCATGTGTACTCACACATGTGGGACACTTGTTTGCTGCTTTGTTAAATGCTTGCAGCTATCTGATGACAGAGGAAATAAAGCAGCCAGCTCTCTCACAAAACCAAATCCAAATTTCTATGTCCATGCCAGCACAGTGCACACGTAGCATGTGCTGATCCAGTCCTAGAGGAACTAGCTACTGTATCTATAAAAGAACAAAACTGGTCCATTCATTTCTGTCGTTTTGATGCAACATAACAGTCCCATTATGTAATTTGTTCATTAAAATAATAACACAAAAATAAAAAAACACTTTACACCACCAAATGTCATATTTGCTCAATAAATTGCTGGATGTCTGAAGCCTACTGCTTTGCTGCTTCTCTAATTAAACTACATTTATTAAGTAAAAACACATCTATATATCTTTCAGAATTTAATCTGTATGTTTGTGAATAAGCATGCCTGAACAAGAGCTGCATAATACCTGCGCAGCTAAAGAGGATTTTATATAATTTGTGTTATTTTGAAATGCACTGTGGAGGCATTGCAGTGGAACTGTGGGTCATTTCAAAGGTCAAATATTTCAGAGTTCAGACATGTTTGTTTTTAAAGAAAACACGGTTTCGACAGCTGTGTTACAATTGACTGAATGTTTGAAATCTCAGTACATGTTGCTGAACTACCACTATTCAAAATAAAAACTCTTTTCTGTATTGGATGTGAGTCAGTCCAACAGTAAAGTGAAAATGAAATTCCCATAATAATCAGAAAACGTATTAATGTCTGACTGCAAAGATGTTTGGTCCGATGTTTGAGGACAGGGTGATAACTTCTGAAATAAGAAAGATATGAAAAGACACTTCTTTAAAAACATTTAGCAATCTTGATTGTTTGATGGTTCATTACTTTTTCCTCAAACACTTATAGGCCATTAAATGTTTGACACTCTATTGTCATAATGACTCTGATTCAAATTATTACATTTTCTTGGTACTCCCAAGTGTTGCATACAATTTTTTTCAAAGGACAATTTTATTAGGACCATATAACTAATGTCCCAGACTTAAGTAGTAGTAATTCTTAATAACACATATATTTCACTTGTTTCATTAGTTCATGAACATAGGCTGGGGCCATTCCTAAACATCTTAAATGGTTTCACACAAGAGAGGACCCAAACACAAGATGCATGAGCCTAGGATATAGTCTAAAATCTAAAACATTATTACAAAAATAGTGGTTGTGTAGGTGCAGGTAGCAAACAGGTGAGAAGCACACCAGGGTCAAAGGTCACGAAACTGTTCCAAAAGTTATTACATGAGAAGATTAAATGGCAACACAAAGGAAACCACAAAGGAAGACTAGCACTGCTTAAGGTTTGATTTTCAAGACAACCCCACAGGTGTGCTGTATATACACTGACGACTGGCTGGCATAGACGAGTTGTAGCAGACAGATAGCAGGTGCTAATGAGGGAGGGGCAGACAGTTACATATGTAGGAGGGAAATTAACAACGACTGACAACAGAGTGTCATATCATAAGCATGAACACAATTACAAACAATAGGTGAAATATTGTATAGCAAAAAGAATGCAATAAAACAAAATACAGATTTTTAAAAAGCATAATTAAGCAAATAAAACAGCATGAAGTTTACGTACTTTAAGAAGTTTGTGGTGCAAAGTGCAAAGTTCAGACTTTTGTTATTTGCACTTTTAATTACTTGACATAATTTTCAGTACGATTTTAAAAAAAATTATATGGATATAGTGCACATGTAGCATTCATTTTGTTGTTTAGTTCCTATTTAATTCAGGAACATAGTTCATATATTCATTTATAACCTGTTAGTGTAATGTACATAACAAAATGACAACAAAATGAATCAAGTAAACTTCAAAAGTATCCCATGCCAACATGTTCTTGTCAGTCTAAAAACCTATTGCCATTTTAAATAGCTCTATAGAGCATTATCAGTTCTTTGACCTTCCGATCACTCTATTAACCTTGAAGGCGAGGTCAGAGGTCAAATGTTACATGATACTTTAAGTTAAATCATTGCGTTGACCTTGAACGCCTTGGTGGATGTATGCCAAATTTGTGGATGGATTGTTAAAAAGACTCTACACTCTACACAGCTACAAACTTTTATTAGAATTCATTCAAAACATTTCACCCTATCACGTCTCTAGACCTCCTTGGCGGAGGCAATAAAAAGGCATCAGAACTCATTCTGGTTTAAAAACCAAATAAAAATGGGTTTTAAGAGTGTCCGATGTTGAGGGGGTCCTGATGTGAGGGGGCAGTTTATCCCACAGTTTAGGGGCAGCTCCTGCAAACTTCCCAATCATCCCTATGTTTTAATGTGAAATTGGGACAACTGGGAGTTTTTGCTTCGTAGACCTCAGTGATCTAGAGAAAGTGTGCAAAGTTAAGAGATCAGCGATGTAAAAAGATGCCAACCCATGCAGCACCTTAAAAACAAACACTGAAATCTTAAATTCAGTTCTAAAACTGACTGTCAGCCAGTTGTAAGAAAGCTGATATGAGGGATGTGTTGTCTCGCTTGCATGTGCCAGTTAAGAGCTGAGCTGCAGTGTTTTGGACCAGCTGCAGTTAACCGATCAATGACTCACGGACACCTGAATAAAGACTGTTACTGCAGTAGAGACTAGATGAAATGAAGGCATGCATGAACCCTTCTGAAGTAGAAAAACTGTCATGTTTGCATGTACCCAAAGTAAAAAGAACTTAGTTTACTGGTCGCACTTGTGTAGGTCAGGGATTTTAGACAACATGACTTCTCATAAACAGGAAGTTCCATCAGAAAGGAACTCAGAATTTCCTTTTTGCTTTGTCATGTCAATGACGACCACTGAAGAGATCCCTTTTCTATCGGCCTTCAACAATCAATCACAGTAAAGCAATTGCAGGACCTAAGGTTTACCGGCAGAATATTGCATAGTAATGAGATGATAAATGGTATTCATTTCACCTGTCAGTGACTTTAATGTTGGAGCTGATCAGTGTAAATCTCTGTGTGCATGTTTATCCATGCTTTATGCATCATTCTGCAGTGCCTAATTTAACTGTTAATACGGGAAATGCACGCCTATGCAAACACAACTGTCAGTAATGAACATTAATCTATCCACAGATAATTTGTGCTTTGTCAGAGCATTGGGGAACTGAGTCACACAGACACACACATCCAATTTATATTTATATCCACTGGAAGAAATGAACAGTATTGGATTACAAAATCTTATCAGTCCATAATTGAAGATGTCATGCTGCATTTGCCGTAAAAATCTTGCTGTCCATAGACATTTTTCTTATATTTGTGGTTTGTGACTGATGTATGCTGTCACATACGCACAGCACACACAACAGTTACAAGTGTTAATTGTGTGAAATGACGGAAATGATTACAGTGACCGTGGAATTTCCTGGTGAATATCTATGTATAACAATCTTGTGTTTCTGTTCTGCACTCCTTAAATAAAACTAATATTTATTTGCAGCTAATCTTTTAAGTAATAAGAAATCAAATATAAAAACAACCCCAGACTGGCACACTGGTATGTGATCTCAATTATAAGCCTGATGGCATTTTGTGTAAGGAAACATCCCCTGCATGTTTAGAAAAGTGGTGTTCATCATTGACATTTACATTTGAAGCCTATAAGCCATCTGTGACAATCTGGTCACACGGGACTCGTTGGGATATAACTGGGATATCAAAATGATTGATGTCCATCCAAGCTGAATAACTTATTTCTCCTTGTCAGTCGAAGTGCCCAGTGACAGCACTGGGCTGACGGACACACACCAAAGCCACATGTGAACGTACAAAAGAATCGATGTGTAAATGGTTTAGCTAGAAATACATTTCTGGTGTGCTGTGCATCGTGTACTTTTGACATGGTTTGACAGTTATACGAGACACAGTAAGCTCCCACAATCCCTTTGAGATATGTCTGTGAATTTGCCACGCAAGAGGCCTCCGTTCTTTGCCGTCACCACTGACAGGGAATGGGAATGATCAGTAGTTGTTTCACCTCATGAGCACAAAAGCTGTCTTTCAAATCACCTCTGTAGGCGTCAGCAGATGAAATACTGGGCAAGCCAAAAATATGAAAACTAGAAGGTGAAAAACAGTAAGACCTGGTGGAGCGCTGCCATTTTATAGCTGGACATTTGTGCTGTTTTCGTTTCTTTATTTTGGTGGGGGGGGCAAAAAGTCTTGAAATAAGTACAACATCTCCAAGTAATGCACCTATGAGTGTCTTTGGTTCCCAGTTTTTGTTGCCACAGATATGTGTAACTGATGATTATTCATGGCAAACGGTTATTCAGTTGAGCTTGCATGAAACAACTCTGCTCTTTAAGGGAGCTGTTAAAGAATCCAGCAGTGAGGATTCTGTTGAGAGAACTAATCCCGACTTAACATGCATACATGAACATGGAGACTTAGTATAATCAACAATACCTAAAGCTTAGCACAAGATGGAGGCTAGTGTGGTGAAATGAGCTGCATTTTTGATTAGATTAGATATGTGCAGGCAGAGTGGTACACCATCTGACAGCGGGAGCCTGCGAGTCTGAGCTCAGGGCAAACAAAACCCTGATTTATAAAAAAGAGGAAAAAAAATATCTCCGCACACATTTGCAAATCGCCACAGGCGTTTGCAAATCTACTGTGGCACAAGTGTAAAAGTGTAGCAAAAAAATTAGGTGTAAAAAGACCTCCAACTGAAAGGGGCCTGTGTTGACACGTTCCCTGCCCTGCATCGCAAATCCAGTACAGATTTAGAGACTCTTTTAAACATTTAAAAATCTGATTGCACACATGGGCTGGGATTCAGCTTCGCATCTGTTTGCAGATATTTCTGCCAAAGAATGTCCCAACATAGGTCGATGACAAATTTCCAGCTAAAAACATGGATGAAAACAAATCAGCAGCCGGGGTAACTTAAGTGCATTGTCTTTTTCACGTGCATCATTGAGATATAGCAACCATACCATTCTTTGGATTTGGCAGGGGATTAGCCAGATGGGGGGGGGGGGGAAGCCTTGCATGCCCCAAGAGCTGTGTCCACACTCCTGCCCTTCTACTCTGTCAAAACAGTGACTCTGCCGTTTGTGATAAAACTTTGTCTGGGATGAGGCAATCAGCTGTGGGCAGAGGGTAGAAACCTTTTGTAATCTCTGCCTTCACAGCCAACAACCACGCCATGCTGGACCTGCTGAGATAGGCTCCTAGTTCACTGAAAATTGCATCCCTTGTAGTAGTCAGTAAATGGTCAAGTTGAACAATGTTCAGTGCAAGACAAAACTCCATTATTAAAATAGTTTCAACAAAGGTCCTTATGCAGGGTTAATATCCTAAGTGACTAGTGACAACAATGGAAATGAGGATTTTATAGTTCTGATAATGGGTTTGTTCCATTTTCTGGATGTACTGCAGAGTTGTCAGTACAGGGACTCACACTAAAGACCGAGCATTTGCAGGCAAACGTTTAGAAAGAGAAGATGACAGCTGAATTCATCATGCTCACATTAGAGGGTAAAGCTGGTGCTAAGAGAGCAGTAGTTATGGTGTTTGTGATGCGAGTGAACCCATGATCAGAGAGCACATTTTTGCAAATATATATTATAGAAATGACAGCATCTCTTTATGTCTTCCTCTACAGGTAATGTGTTTGTGGTGAGTCTGGCATTTGCTGACCTTGTGGTAGCCTTCTACCCCTACCCTCTGGTTCTCTATGCTCTTTTCCATGACGGATGGGCTCTGGGAAACACACAATGCATGGTAAGACACAGAGCTTTCAGCTTGTTTCAGTTACCACTACAGCAGCAATAAGCATACTCCCAGCACAGTCTGACGGAAAACACTTCACTCTCTTTCTTTCCGTTCAGGTCAGTGGTTTCCTTATGGGGCTCAGTGTCATCGGTTCCATTTTCAACATCACTGGAATTGCGGTGAACAGATACTGCTATATCTGCCACTCATTCGCATACAGCCGGCTATACAGCTATCGCAACACTTTGATGTTTGTTGCCTTAATTTGGCTCCTCACCGTAGTGGCCATTGTCCCAAATTTCTTCGTTGGTTCCCTGCGTTATGACCCGCGGGTTTACTCCTGCACCTTCGCCCAGAATGTCAGCAGTTCCTACACAGTGGCAGTCGTGGTGGTTCACTTTCTGGTTCCCATTGCTGTGGTTACCTTTTGTTATTTACGCATTTGGGTACTTGTTATTCAGGTGAGTTTCCAGGCTCTCTACATTAATATTTACAGTCTCAAAACTTGTATTAAAGCTTTTAGAACAATGCAATACCACCAACAAAACCAGTAAATACAATATCAGCCGTAAATAATACAGAAACATCAACAGTAGAGTAATAAAATGTGATGATTTTATGTTTAACCCCTTGATAATTGACTCATTACTTGTTGAGTATATTTTTTTTAATACTTTAATGTACTGAAAACTCATCATACTGTCCATAAAGTCCTGGTGAACATTTACATTTCAATTAATGATTAGAGAATTATTTTTTTTTTAATTCAATTTTTTTAAAAGTGCGTATTTGTGTTTCTGTGTGGGTTTGTGAATGTACAGTCTGCACCAGCATTTTTGTAATTTGTCTTTGTACACCACTGCATTAGACTTTAAATCAAACAGTCAACATACGATCGAAATGTGACTTTCAGCTTTAAGTCAAAATAGTTACCAAAAGGATTGCATTAACTGCTTATGAATCATAGCCATTTTTATAGTCCCACCATTTTCAGAGACTCGAAATTGACTGATAACTAGATTCGTGGCCATGAGAGGCCGGTTGCCTTGCTATTTCACGACAAACTATGCACCAAAAAAAGACGGGGAGCACTAAAATTGTTCAGGTTGACGCTCCCTGGAAAGACTTGTTGATTCAAGTTAAGGAGGCCATCATTACACTGAAAACCCCTACCAACATAAACCAATTAAAAATCAACAATGTTAACTAGAATGACTGAACAACTTCACAATATCTAACCAAGTCAAGAAAGAGTTAGCTGTATCACTTCCAAACTGCGATCAAGATACACCGTCATAAATGTAAATATGGAGGGTTTACAGCAAAATGCAAAGTACTTGTTACACTCAAGAACAAGAATGATAGATTAGACTGCCAGAAAACATCTGCATTGCAAGGTTTACTTGTGCCTGAATGATAAGAAGATGTATACTATGGAGAAGGAAAGGAAAAGCTCATGACCTGAAGTATGGTATGGGGCTGTCTGGCTACCAATGGAACTGGGTCACTAGATTTTATGGATGATGCAGCTGCTGTTAGAAGTAGAAGAATGAATTGTGGCATGTACAGGGCTAGACTCTCTGCTCAGATTCAGCCAAATGCTGCACAACTGATCTGACAGCACTTCACAGTGTGAATGGATAATGACCCAAAGCGTACTGCAAAGCAAAAGAGTTTCTAAAGGCAAAGAAATTTGATCTTCTTAAGTGACCAAGTCGGTCAGCTGATCTCAGCCCAATAGAGCAATAAAAATAATCCTTATTTTTAACATTATGTTAGTTTGTCCAATTACTTTTGAGCCTCTGAAAATGGGTGACCTTTATAAAGATGGCTGTAAATACTAATCAGTTAATGCAATATTTTTTTAGAGCCCTTTGTACAAAGGCTAGACGTTCGCACTTCAATCACGCTTTGATCGTCTAATTGTAAAATCCGCTGTGGTGGGGTACACAGGCAAAACTACAAAAACATAGGTTTTTCATACGGTTAATAAGTCAGGTTGATTCTCTGCCGAGAATGCAGGAAATGAATCTGCGTTCTCGGCAGAGAATGTATTCTTCATTCACATCATTTACAATTCTGTCCAATATGTTTTGTTCATATCCAGGTGCGACGTAAAGTGAAGACAGAAGAAAGCCCTCGCCTAAGACCAAGTGACTTGCGGAATTTCATCACCATGTTTGTGGTATTTGTGTTGTTTGCCATTTGCTGGGCCCCACTTAACCTGATTGGCTTGGCAGTGGCGATTGATCCGTCCCGTGTGGCTCCTCGTATCCCCGAGTGGCTTTTTGTAGTCAGCTACTTTATGGCCTACTTCAACAGCTGTCTGAACGCCATAATCTATGGTTTACTGAACAGAAATTTCAGGAATGAGTACAAACGCATTGTCACCTCCGTCTGGGTGACTCGGCTCTTCGTGACGGAGACTTCGCGAGCCGCCACGGATGGAAGGAGCATGAGGAGCAAGCAATCGCCGCCTCCGCCGCTCAATAACAACGAGTCAGTCAGAGATCGCACAAACAAAGAATGAAGTCTGAATTCTTGAGCCTATTAAATGCTAATTCCTGTTTTATGTTACATCCAGGTAGTTGTGCAGCTAAAGAGTATTAAGTAATGAATGAAACTGAAAGACATGGCTTTGTTTTCTTGTAGTTTACCAAGATATGAAGAAGTCTATCATTTAAACTCAGAGTTTTTACCAGTGATGGGTTTTAATAACTGTGATTTGCATCAGTGGAGCAAACCCTTTAGAGATTATATCTGAGAGCTAAGCCATGTACTGCAGTTTCACGTTGTTATTACTCTAACAATCTGAATGACACATTACTAAAATGTGATATCCTTTAATGTCTGCTGCTGTAGACTTTAAGACATACTTCACCAAACTGGGTGGCCAATGGTAACCATACACTTCTCTTTAGTAACTTCAGAAGCCTCAAATCGTAAAACTCGCCTCACCTGAACGCCAGATTAGTACAAGAGGAAATGATGTCTCACTGTTGATTATATACAGTATAATATCAGTTTGATAGAGTTTTATATGGTGAAAGTGCTAAGCCTAAATGCTGCAGTAGCATAATACTTAATACTGCCTGTATTGACCTTCTTGCACTGCGAACAACAGGAAACAAAATCTTAGTAATAAACATGACAAATTAATTCAGGTGATGGATGGCACAAATCAAGTTGAGAGAAAAACTAGCATCAACCCATGTAATATGTGCTAATTAACATATCTGTTTTGTTTTAGTGCACATGATGTAGCTTGTGGAGGATACCTGTGTGCCTGCTGATGCTGCTCAACCAATCAGTCAATCAACAAATAAGCTATGCTTCTTCATATCTACCACAGTTTGTGTGATATGGCTATCTAGGCTTCTCGCAATACTGAAGAAAAGACCCAAACGTAATACTTATGAATTCTAGAAATTATAAGTTTCATAAATATGAAATAAAACTTATAAAAAAAAAGACGTACAATGTCCAGAAATGGTCATTCTGCATTATAATCAGTTTTGATACTACAGTTATTGTGTTACGGTGAACCTTTTGTACTTTTGCTAAGGTAGAAACTCAGTACACACAGCATTAAATCCATCTAAATCTACAGAAATAAAAGTGCAATGCAATAACTTGTTCAATTTCATCAAATATCCAAGTGCAGCAAATGGACAGTTCCCTGTGGACACTTTCCTATGCAATTCAAAACACACTGTGCGATCCATTCCAAGTTCTCCAACATAAGTTGCATCTGAAAACAGTATTAAGTTAACTCAGCTAGTTCCTAACCTTAGCACATCCATATTTCAAGAAGATGTCATGGTATATTTCTGATTTGCTGCACTGCTGCTCTCTAGACCGCATAATAACAAAAGGACTGAGACACACAACAAGTTCATGAAGCTGTTCTCCCTTCCCTGCTAAAGCCCTGCGAATGCAGCAAGCAGTTTAGACTGAGCTCAGGTTCCTCTGCCTCCTACATCATATGCTGTTCAGTACGATGTAGTGGTGATTTTTTTTTTCTTTATGCCGAAATACTTATGCAAAGCTTTAGCTTTTCATTTCATAGGTAATTTAGTATCTGTGTTAATTAATGCTGTTTGTGATTATTTTTTTATTTAACCCTTTAGCGTTCTGGCAACCAATTGGTAGAGTACATTTTGAGGCCCTATATCTAACTGAGGCTTTCACTGAAATCGACCTACCTTATTCAGTCTTTTCAACCAATTGGTTTACATCTGTAATGCCCAAAAAAATCTACCAGAGGGCACTGTTCCTTAAATAGATTGACCTGTTTAAGACCAGTGTTCACAGGAAGCTAGCAAAGAGTTGAGCATGCTACATGAAAAGAGCTCTGTTTGCCAAAAAAATCAAAGGTAGGCATACTTTTTCAACATTGTACAATGTCAAAGGGTTTACTAAACATTATATAGTAAAATTATAAAAGAAATTTAATGTTATGAGGTTTAAATAATTTTTTAAAAATACATGTTACCAAACGGTTGATTTGTCCATTCATAATATGAGAAGAAATGCCTTTATTAGTCCCTCAAGTGGGAAATTTGCATTGTCACGGCACAGTTGACAGAGACAAAGAGCAGCAAAAATGAAAAACAATGGAACAGAATGAATTAAAAAAAATACAGATGTACACTATACGATCTAGATAATAATCTAATAATGGCACTGATACAAAACTAATATTGTTGAACATTTCTTTTTACCGTAAATTCTAATGATTGCGTATAAAAACATCCC
>VOQK01034362.1:0-18863 GCA_015052645.1 Benitochromis conjunctus
AATGAGGGAGAGGAAATATGTGACAATGATGGACCCATTCCAGATCAAGTATGGGAGGTTAATAAATGGAGTGCTTTCTGTGGCTCTGGTCATTTCTGATGTAATCTGGGTGACAGGAACTCTTATCGGCTTAGGTAAGTGGCACCAGTGCAAATGAAAACAATAAAAATAACACACAAACAACCTTAAGATGACTGTACACTGATTGTGCACCACAGTACTTTCCAAGGTACAAAGGAGTATCTTGATTTGTTTTTGATATATGATCATGTGAAATGCTCAGACTTGTTTTAAGGGTAATAATCACAGGGTAAGTGTTGCAAGGAATGCAGGATTTTAATTATATTACTGCGGGGAAGACTCGCAGCTGTTGTGCTCCATAAAAACAAACCAGAGTCTTGCATATTTTAATTATGTGAATATTACACAGACGTTACCAACCAACATTTAAGTGAGTCATATTGAAGTGTGCTGTCGGTGCATGTGGTTCTGTCACTCCTGTAGGAGCAACAATAAGCGTGATCCTGGGCTTGTCCTACACTGTTTCCATTTGGATCTCTGCCACAGTAGCCATCATATACACATTAATGGGAGGCCTCTACTCTGTAGCCTACACAGACATCCTACAGCTAACTCTCATATTCTTCAGTATGGTGAGTTCACATGAACAATTTTTGACACCTAAATTGTTCAACTTTGGCTCACCACAGCCGCAATCCCAGTAATTTATAAGGCAAAAATTAAAACTGCTAGAGCTTCAAACGACTGGTTCCTTCTTTATTTTTGCAGTGGCTCTGTGTCCCTTTCATCCTGATGAGCCCACACTCAGTTGACATTACCAAGACTGCTTTCAACTTTACCTACCAGGCACCTTGGATTGGTTCTGTGGATAAAGAAAAGGCATGGCTATGGATTGACAATTTATTATTATTGGTAAGAATTCATTCTATCTTTTGCAGTAATTCCTTATTATTAGAGGAATAGATACATATAGCAATACAGACAAACAGGGCACAGCCAGTGCCAGCAGTGAGAGACCTCCAATGATGAACTGCTTTGAGTTAGTGGCTCAAGGGTCCAACAAGAAGCAACAGTTGTAGATGCATTGCTTTTAAGCTTATTATAGGGCTTTCTGTAACACGACTATAACAACAAAATACAAATAAGTAATGTACTTTGAAAATGCAAATGAGCCACAACGTAACTGTTAGTGTGCAGTCAATCTGTGGATCATGCATGAATTGGGCCATTTAACTTGGTATTCTATGGGAATCAGCTCTCTGTAACATCAGCCAGTGGCTAGTGAAATCCCTTCAATGTAGTTCAATTCAGTTTTATCTATATTGCTCCAAATCACAACAACAAGAAGAAACCCCCATTGAGCATGCACTTTGGCAACAGTGGGAAAGAAAAAACCTCTTTTAACAGCCTTTAAACCTTCAGCAGAACCAGGCTCATGGAGGGCCGGCCATCTGCCGTGACCGGTTGGGGTGAGGGGACAAAGACAGAATTAAAGACATGCTGTGGACGAGAGACAAATATTAATAATAAATAATGACTCAATGCAGAGAGGTCTAGTAACATATAGGGGAATCATGGGAATCCCCCAGCAGCCTACGCCTATTGCAGCATAACTAAGGGAGGATTCAGAGTCACCTGATCCAGCCCTAACTATATGCTTTAGCAAAAAGGAAAGTTTTAAGCCTAATCTTAAAAGTCAATTGGAGAAAAAGACTCTCAATGAATATCAATGGTACTGAAAGTAGCTGTAGATAATGTTACATCTGTGAGATGATTATGGGTAATTTTTTCTCTAATGGTTAAAATTTTATTTGTGAAGATGTTCATGAGGTCACTACTAGTTAACATTAAAGGAATGGCTGGCTCAATGGTGCTCTGACTTTTTGTCAGCCTGGCTACAGTGCTGAAGAGAAACCTGCGGTTGTTCTTATTTTCTTCAATAAATAATGAAAAGTAAGATGTTCTAGCTTTACGGAGGGCTTACTTATAAATCAGCAAACTATTTTTCCAGGCTAAATGATGATCTTTTAAATTTGTGACATGCCATTTCCTCTCCAACTTACCAGTTAAGCTTCTTTAAGGTACCCGTTTGAGAGTTATACCAGGGAGTCAAGTACTTCTGATTTGAGGCTCTCTTTTTCACGGGAGCTACAGCATCCAGAGTCGTATGTAGGGAGGAGGTAAAATTATTAACAAGATAATCAACCTCCGTTGAAGTAGTGTTTAGGTAGCTGCTCTGCTCTGTGTTGGTACAAGGCATTGAAGAAGTCATGTCAGGTGTGGAGATACAGTGTGCAGATTTGGGGCAGTACCTGGGTGGGAATTGAAGGGATTGATTTATGTGTGGATATCTTTTTTTTTTTTTTTCTTTTCACTATTTCCATACAGTTTCAAGTGTATGGGTTAATTACCCCAAATGTATGAATGATCTGTAAAAAAATAAGTGTGTTTTTTTTGTGTGTTTTTTTTTTTAATATATGTATGGGGAAAAGTCTTCAAGAAAAATACTTTAGTTAAAAAAAAACAATATATATACATCAGAGGCAATTACTGTATGACAATATGATATCATTTATTGTGTGATATAGTGATGTATACTGTGTGAAGAGTGCGTGAGGTTTATTTGTGCAGCATGATAAACTATACAGATTATTGTGACTTGGCTATTAAAAATAAATTAATGGCATCAGTCGCAGGTTTAAAGTATTCTCGTCCTTAATTGTAATCTCTCTTTAAAGTCTTTAGGTAACCTTGGATATCAGGACTTCCACCAGAGGACTCTGTCAGCCTCTTCATCAAATACAGCCAGGATCACCTGCTTTATTGCAGCTCCACTTATTTTTGTACTTGGAATCCCATCTGTGCTGATTGGAGCAGTCGCAGCATCAACAGGTGCAACAACAGAGAAATATATTTAATAAAATTGTTAAAATATATTTTAATTTATTTGTACTTTCTCTGTTTTTATACCAGACTGGAACATGACCTTATATGGCTCCCCATCCCCCTTCGAGCGTGGAGAGGCTGGTCAGGTTCTGCCAATTGCTCTGCAGTACCTAACTCCAAATTACATCTCCATCATTGGTATTGGAGCTGTAGCTGCTGCTGTTATGTCCTCAACAGACTCTGCACTATTATCTGCCGCCTCCATCTTCTCATCCAACATATATAAGGACATCCTAAGGACCACAGTAAGAGACCTGAAAGGGGAAGATTAGAGTTGTGGTTATGTCTTTTCTGTTTCCGTTAACAGATTTTTATTTTATTTTTTATTTTTGCAGGCATCAGACAGGGAGCTTCAGTGGGTGATCCGTGTCACTGTGGTGCTGGTGGGTGTGGCCGGCACATCGCTCACCTTCCTAAACAACAGCATCATGGTTTTTTGGATCCTGGGCTCAGACATAACTTACACCATCATGTTCCCTCAACTAGTCTGCATCCTCTTTTTTAACATCTCCAATGGTTATGGCTCCATCATGGGCTTGCTAGTTGGAGTGTTGCTGAGATTGCTCAGTGGCGAACCATCCATAGGGTTACCTGTTGTCCTCCACTTCCCGGGTTGCACTCTTGAAGATGGCGTGTATGTCCAGCGCTCTCCGGTCAGGACTATCTGCATGTTATCCACTATCTTTGTTACTTTGTTGTTCTCCTACCTGTCATCACTGCTCTTCAACAGAGGATTGATTTCTGAGAGGTGGGATGTATTCAAAGTGAAGGCCAACAAACAATCACAAAAACTAACATTAATGAACAATGGCATCATCAAAACAGACAAGGAGGAGAAGCCTGATGGTCAGAATGAAACTGAACTAATGCTGACCACCAGCCAGTTGGAGTGACAAACTAATGATTTAGTGGGATGCAAATGTGTTTTTTATGGTGATATATTATCAAACCTTCTGTTTTTATGCCAAATATTTTGTGAAATGATCGTGTTGGCCACAGGACTCTGGAAGACTCGTTCATTGTTTATAATCAGTGCATGGTTTGTACATACACTATGGTTAAATCCTTGTTTATGTTAAGAATACTTTCATTGACTTACTTAAAAAAAACAACTTGAACCTTCTCTTTTTAGCACTTATATACAAATCTCAAAATTACCAGTTATTGCTTAGAAAAGCTTGTGGCTAAGCAGCGTACAGCTGTTGTACACAAATACTTGATAAACTACAATCTTTCTTTTGTAGAGCTCTTTCCAGCAAAATAATGCAATGCTACAGTCAACCGTGTCACCGACTTTGACTTCTTACCATCACATTATGCTTGATAGACTGAGATACTGGGTGGGTGTTTTGGGGTCTGCTTTGACGTGGCTTGCTTCATATCTCTCTGAAATATCCTCTTCTGCGGTTGCTTCTAAATTCAGGTCTTCTTCCACTTCTCTCGCCTCTGGTGTGCCACAAGGTTCTGTTTTGGGGGCCTTACCGTTTCTGGTATATCTGCTCCCTCTTCAGCATATTTCTCAGCAGCAGCAACAATTTTCTCAAGCTTAACAAAGAGAAAACAGAAGTCGTTACTGCCCCTGACAGACTTTTGCCTAATCAAAACTCTAGGTTCCCTTGTCACTTCAGGACACTTGGGGTAACTTATGACTCAGCTTTCACTTTGCATTCTCACATTAAGTCTCTGGCATGTGTTTCCTTTTATCATTTAAGCAGTATTGGCAAGTTGAGTTCTGTTGTGTCGTGCGCTAAATTGGAAATTGTTATTGGTGCCTTTATGTTACCACATCTGGATTATTGTAATTCTGCATGTTGTTCAAAATGGTCCTGCAAGGCTTCTAAGTCTTTTAAGTACTGATATACACGTGTGAGTGCTTCAGTTGCACTGAATTTATTAATTCAGTGCAACTGAATTAACAAATTCTGTTGCACTTGGTCCCCATTAACTTCAGAGTCCACTTTAAGATTCTGGTTTAGACTTTTAGAGCTGCTGGCTGTGCATCACACAGGGCTGAGAACTAAGACTGAGCATTTGCAGCAGTGGCCCCCAGAATCGAGCGCTCTCTCCCACTGAAACTCAGATCTGTGGGTCTTTTTTAAAAATCAGCTAAAACCTCATCTTTTTAAACTTGCTTTTTGTTTTTGTTTAGAATTTTGTTGTAAAACACTGTGTGATATTTATCTTTAATGGTGCTACATAAATAAAAGGTCACTTACTTTTTAACGTTTTACTTGTGTCATTGTACCTCTCCATCCTCAGTCATTTTTCAACATGTTGCTGTCATTAAATCTGAAACCAGCATTGCTTTTTAAACATTTCTATTTCTAACATTTCTATGTTGATTTGAAATGCTGTCTTTTGTCAAACAACGGTTTAAATAAAGGGTTTAAATGATTTGCTGCTGCATTATGTTTCTACACAATTTCAATTTTGCATTATTGTGCTTGTGTCTATTGTATTGTGTTTTCAGATTAATACAGAGGTTTGATTATGTAAACCACACTTTACATCTTAGAACTGTTTAAAAGTACTTCTAAAATTGTACAGGTGCTTCGTGATAAATGTATGTTTTTTATTCGGAATAATTAAATCGGAATAATTAAATTAGGTCATTTGCAGTTTTATCAGTGGGTCATTATACAATTATGATTTTTTTTTTTATTGTAAAAAAAAAGATTTTTTTGTGTATTTAAGAAAAACAAATAATAAACCATCAGACAATTATATTTATCTAGCTCCAGCATAGCTCTGGCATGGCTCTGTTATCAGTACTCTGGAACCTGAAAAGTAGATTTTAAAAACAATCTTTAATAAATTGGTGACTGTGAATTTTAAGATGGTCACCTTCATACTGAATATTCATTCGGTTTCAGATAAGACTTAATTTATATATGATTTACGCAAATTGTGAAATCTACTTTGCCTAACATTCAATATTGACAAATTTTTTGTAACTTCTGTATTTTCAAATCTTTGTTCATATAGCCTGTAAATTTAATAATACAAACTGTTACAGAGGCAATTGTGAGCTTATAAAAACATTTATAATTATTTTAGTGAAACGTACATGGTAATAGATCAAGAGGGCAGCACAAGAGAACACAGAACCACAGAAATGTTGTGTAATAATATACTTTTTTATAACATGTATTTGCAATGTTTGTTTTATATATAGATGGTAATATGATTACAAATCAGTTCCAGTATTAGTATTTTCTCAACAACAAAAAAAGATCGGAGCTGTGGAATGTAACGGATTGTGAAAGTCAAAGATAAATGTAGTTATATAAATAAATGAAGGGAACTTTGAAATTAATTTGTCCTTTTTTGATAATATGGGTGACAGGGATGCAATGGTTAGTGTGACATACTTAATATAGTTAGAAAAGACTGGAAAATGCAAAATATGTCAGAGAGAACGGGCCTTGACTCCAACCATGGTGTTAGGACACCACTCAATCATGTAACTTACTCTGTATTGTGCCATCGCACTGTTGTTCCATCTCATATCTAGAAGTTGGGACAAGAGAAAAATATAATTCTGGGGGTTTCCCAGGAGCTATTTAGTATTTTAAATCATGTTTTGGAACAATTTTTTAAATAACTAAGTTTACACTTTTTTCCAGAACAAGTGTAATTTACACCAGAAATAAAACATTTGTTTTAGTATTTTGTGCATGGATTACATTATATTTAACAAAAACGAAGAGGCTGTATTTTGTGATCGTTTGCTGGCAATTCCTGCTTCGGCCTTATGGTGGCAGTAACGCTGCACGCAGTTTGTGGGCGAGCCCTTAAAAAGGTAAGCAAGGAAGCGCACGTGCGGCAAAAAACTAAGATGATTACCGGCTGAAAAGTAGCTATCTGTGGATTGTCGCTTCACTGACGTAAGGCGAGAGAATACACAACAATACAGCTTTCACGTAGCAAACCTCTTAAAATGTGCGAGCATACGCGAAATAGCGAGTTAGCTAGTGTTCGAGGACGCGAGCTAGCTTGGCAGCCTGATAGCTCGGTTAGCGGTAGCGACAAACCCTCCACGTTTTGCCGCAAAACGTCGGTTTACGTTTGGAACTGAGTGACGTGCTTTCTATTTGATACGTAAAATAATATGTTGCGATGTAGCAATACTTCAAATAAATAGCAGTAGGCTTGCTGTTTGTTATATTAAATATGGTGAAATGGCCATAAACTGGTGCTTGTTTGCCCACCTTCTTATTAAAAGCAATGTGGCTCACTGTGTGACTGCCAGGTCATATGTAAGGTATCACAAGTGAAGGACTAAAGTAGCAGAGGTGTGACAAACCGTTTTTCTTACACATAAGTGCTTTCTACTTTTATACACATTCATACGTAGAGGATCGTTTTGCATGCGGACTGGAGCAGGTGTTCGAACCACCGAGCTGCAGTTAATATCGATCAGACTCGGGTGAACTGCTGCGTGTAAACAATGCTCAGTTGGTATTGAGGTGCACAAACGGCGATGAAAATGTACCCCACATTATTAAACCACCATCAGCAGCCTGAACCGTTGATACAAGGCTCAATGTTTTCATGTTGTCTTGACTATGTTCCTGCCATTTCCTGCCTTTTGAAACGTTTTGATTAATACCATTATAAGAGAAAGTGTTAAACTTTATTTCACATAACTCTAAGTTTTTAAATTTGAGTTTAGCCCTACACTTAAAGAAACGTATTAATTTATATTGATTTTGATTAGCAGATTAGATTTTTTTTTTTTTTTTGGAAATTAATGAGCAGTTAAGGTGGCCTGAACCTTTGTTTCATTAGACCTTACATCTTTTTCAAGCACATCCTCCCCATTTTGTGTTTTAGGCTTTGGGTTTAAGAATAAACTAAAATGTGCTTTTTCATCTCAACAGCTAATCTTCACTGCAGACATGGAGAGTGCTGGTGGGGAGGCTAGCCTAGATGTGCAGGGGGCAGCAGCAGCAGAACCAAGCCTCTTTGGACACAAACCATATTCTGCTAAGCCGGTTTCAGCTTTGCTAGAGGAAGCAGCCCAACTGAAAACTGAAGGAAATGCTTTCTACAAGGACAAGAACATTCGTTCAGCCATTGGTCGTTATCACCGCGCTCTTCTGCTCCTGCGGAGCATTGACTCGGATGTGACGACGTCAGTGAAAGGGTTTGGGCCTGAGACACCTGTGCTCACACCTGAACAGGAGGCTATAATGAGAAATACTCAAGTGGACTGCTACAACAACCTTGCTGGTAGGTAAATATCATTCTGAGATAGTATGTCATATTGTTTCAAAGCTGTTGAATTTGCAACTCTTTGAGTAACTGCTCTCTAGTTTGATACGAGTTCCTCAGTATAACCATTTCGTTATATCTCTTCCAGCCTGTTTGCTGCAGAGAAAGAGTGTTGATTATACTCGTGTGCAGGAATACAGTCTGCGAGTGCTAAAGTGGCAACCACGCAATGCCAAAGCACTGTACAGGGCCGGAGTAGCCACTCTGGAGATGGGAGATGCAGAGACAGCCAAAGAGTACCTCATCCAGGCCTCTAAAGAGCAGCCTAATGGTAAAGAGCCAGACCATCATGAACTTTCAGAGCAAGTTGACGTAATGGTTATATAGACATACACTGAACAAAAATGTAAACGCAATACTTTTGTTTTTGCTCCCATTTTTCTTGAGCTGAACTCAAAGTTTTGAAACATTCTCTACATACATAAAAGCTTGTGAGGCCGGTTGGATGTGCTGCCAAATTCTGAAACGCCTTTGGAGATGGCTTATGGTAGAGAAATGAACATTCATTTCACGGGCAACAGCTCTGGTAGTCATTCCTGCAGTCAGCATGCAAACTGCACATTTTAGAGTGGCATTATTGTGGGCAGTCTAAGGCACACCTGTGCAATATTCATGCTGTCGAATAAGCACCTTAATATGCCACACCTGTGAGGTGGGACGGATTATCTCGGCAAAGGAGAAGTGCTTTAACAGATTTAGATTTGTGAACAATATTTGAGAGTAATGGGTCTTTTGTGTATGTAGAAAATATTTTACCAAGACACTGAGTCCAGAGTTGGAGTCGATGGCTACTGCTCAGAGATCTTTAAGCTTAAACCAAGGGACAGGGAGGCAAGCTGTCTCGAGTTTGTTCTTAGTGTAGAACCTGTGGGGGAAGCTATCAGGAGTTCAGGGATTCAGGGTATAATGGATGAAACCAGCACAGCCCTCTTTGCAGATGATATATTACTATTACATATACTATGGTCCAGTTTCAGGCTGCAAAGTTGATGAGAGCAAATCTAAAGCAAAGGTGCTACCCAGAATCTGGTCCTCATAACTGAATAATTTAGCATCCTTTAGACACGCAAGCAAGGCTTAAATATTTAAGAATTGCACTAATATGTAGTTCTACGCAATTTGTTTCAAATTACAAAATGCTATTAAAACAAATAAAAAGATTTAACAAAATGGGAGTTTCTTCCACTATCTCTGTTTAGAAAATATGTACCACATTCATCGTAGTAGTTAGCGTAGTTTGACTAACACTGCTAGTACCAGTAGCTCTCTTTCCTTACATCTTAAGCCACACTTGTTTACAACTTTCTCACAGAGGCTGTGTCGTAATCTTTAGGCCAAGAGATATTTCTGGTGGTGACTTTCAAGAGCGAAAACATTAAATATTCAGTTAGCTAGTTGCACTAGCTGGAAACAGGAAAAAAAATAGCAATAAGTATCTGTCTTTTTTGATGAATAAGTTGTGATTTGTAGATGAGTAGCACAGAGTATGTGGAAACATCAGTTCTTTGGTGGGAGTTCATGTAGATTACCAGCCAAAGTGATCTAAGGTCAACCAGTCATTAGTGCCCAAAAATCATTGATGAGCACGGGGAAGGCAAACTTGTGCACTCAGATAAGCTGAATAGGTTCGTGCAGCTGTTTTAATTTACATGTTTGTGAGTATGCAAGGAGACGTTTTGAGTCCAAGTGACATCAAATTCATCACTAAATGGTGAACATGTAGCTCCATGTGGACGCCTGCGCTCTCCAAATATATACATTTTTTCAGTCAATATTTGCAATCAGTCCACCACCACCACCACCAAAAATTGCTCTTTTGTTACATTGCTATCCATTCAGAGATGGCAATAAAACACAACTAATATGTCATAAAAAGCCATAATCATGTTTAAAGTACTGCCAGTCAGCTAAGCTTTGGAAAAGCTTGCGGACCTTGTTTAACCTTGTGATCACTTAAGTAAATGAGTTAGAAGTGTCAACATGTCCCTTGTTAAAGGTATTTAATTAAGCATGTTAGAGGACTCATGAGTCGTTTCAGGTGGCTAAGTAGTTTTTTGTATATTTTGTTTTGTTTTTCTCTGAAGGAAATACAGTTGCTCATAGTAATTTGAGCATAGTTTTATATTTTCTCTGGAGGCCATCAAGTTTATGTATATGCTTCTGTCACAGATGCCAGTGTGAGGAAGTACCTGCAGAGGGCTGAGGAGAAACTCAATCGGGACTTGCAAAAAGAGAAAGCCATGTATCGAGGCATGTTTTCCTCCAACCAGAATGACCACCCCGGGGACGGGTTTAACCAAACCAGAAGAGCTGGCGACAGCGTTTAGCCCACCAGATCAATGTGCCAAATAAAACCTCAGCCTGAGAGACCGTTCCAACCTCAGACCACACCACAAAGGAGTTAAAGAATGTTTACATGTCTTCAACGACTCTTGCTGTGCTCCTAGGGAGAGGATTGACGCATAACAGACATTATACAGACTTGAGGAAAGCAGTCAGTTGGAAAGCGAAGATGTCACTGCTGAAAATAGAAAGGACAGAAAAGTTGGTTTCCTAGCAACAGGCTAATATAGTTCACAAAATGCTTCTGAAAGCTAAAGAGGCTCTTCATGCACTACCCAATTGCCTCCGTGTTTGCAGTTGTTTGGTCAGTGATATGAATGTTGATTTTTGTTTTTAAAAAATGCTCATTTTCATTCATCTTTTTAGCAAAGCCCTTTGCTGACACGTAAACATCTTTAATGCACTTATATTAGAAAGAGCACACATTCAGTTATCAGTTTCCTTTATTAGTTATAAGCCATGAGAGGACACATATTTATCTTGGATAACTCATCAATACTTTAATTCAATGTTTATTTCAAAATCCTGAGCAAAATATCAAGTTAAAGAGTATTTGCTAAGTTTTGGTCATAATCTGGCCAATGTGATTGTACTTCAGTGGCAATACTGCCCATGATCAAAGAGGAATATCACACTCTCACAATAGCTATAATCACTGAACAAGTCACAGAGCAGCATGCAGAAGGGGAGTGCACATACACGTTCATACGCATGATTATGCATTGAAGCTTCTTACAGCTGTTATTACTACAGTATTTTCAAATGGCTACTTTCCTGTTACAATAGGATCCTCTTCAGGATGGCATTCACACTGATAAAAATTAGGGTTTATGAGGGTTACAGTCCTTTACAGAGCCTAAAAAGAATCATTCGCCCCTAAATAAGGGGTCACTTGTGTTCCCTTCACCCTCCTTTCCACTGATCTGGTGTCTAATTTAGGACTGCAACGCAGAGTATTCCTGGTGCCAATAGCTAGCAAGGCACAGTAGCATAAAGTTGTTGGAGTCAAAGTTGAAATCTTCTGAAATTTTCTGAAGTGGCTATCAGAAAAATTCACATAAATTATGTCAATCGTGATCTCTTTCCTGTGCAAGTTACCTGAAATACATAAACCTACGAAACTTCTGATTTTTAAATCTGACCTACTCAAAAGGTACCAAAGCAGAACTAGCTGCAGACCGGTACCACATCAGTGGAAAAGCAGTATTACAATTCTCTGTGGGCCATGTTGCATCTTGCAGCTCTTTCCTGCTGCTGCGGTGTGCACGATTTTCTAATACAAAAACTTCTGAGCTTTTAAAGTGCTCCGTATATGCTATGCTAAACATAGTGTTTGGTGAAGGTTCGCATTTATTTTATACTTTTTTAGAAAGCTATAAAAATGTATATGCCTAGAGTTTTACAAAAGAAACTACTAGAATGAATGAAGTGACCCAAGAATAAAACTTCACAGACATGATGTGCCTGAGAGGAACTTCATCACACTGGAGATGAGTGAAAGGACCAGTGGATATCTTCTAGCCAGTATTAGAGAACCAGTGTATCTGTCAGATCAGTCATAAAACTCCAAAATGATGGCACTTTATTTTAAACATCAAATATAATACTAATCATCACTGGTATTTTTGAATGTACAACGCAAATGATGAAGTTCACTTTTTTGTACAGCAGTCACTTCTTGGATGATTTCTGTTTGAGACTAAGCGACCTCATTGAGCCAAACACTTTCCTTCCCAAATCCCTCAGTGATCGGGAGCGCTGGAGTGGCAGCCGTGGAGGAGGAGAAGGAGAAAATGAAGGGGAGGAGAGAGGAGAGAGTGAATGGCAGCTGCCTTCTAGGCTCTGAGAACGAGAGAGGTTAAAGAGGCTAGCAGTGGAAGACAGCCGTTTGTCCTCCTCCTTCGCTCTCAGTAGTCTGACCCCTTCGTCTTTTCTTATTCCCATGCCACCGTGCCCCACATCCAAGGAGGAGACCCAGTGTGGCCGCCTTGTTGGCTCTTCACTGTGGTTCCGAGGTACCAGCAAGCCCTGGGATTCACTCCTAAACAGAGCCCGCCTGGAAAGCCTGAGGCTTGAGCTGCGTCTCTCCCCATCATCTTTACCTCTCTTCTTTGAGAAGACAGGGGAGTTGTCTACTTTTGGCCTTTTGTCACAGCTGCTAGAAGCTTTAAGCCTTCTGTGCTCTCTTCTCCAGCTTCCCATGCTGTTCCTTCTCCAGCCATAGCCATACTCTGCCCTGTCTATCTCCTCTCTTTGACTTTCAGTCTCTTTGCCCCACAGGCGTCCCTCAAAGCCCCTCCAGAGTTTGCTGGAGGATTTCTTGTGTGAGTGAGCGGCTGCTCGCAACTTCTCCTCGTCCTCACCCCAAACTGAGCTGTAGTCCTCTCTTTTTGCATAACTGCTAACTGTTGCTGCCCTGATCAGCTTATGGGAGGCATGCTTTCCTCTGTAGAGCCCGTCGCCCTCCGCCCTCTTCCGCCTGCTGTTACCATCGCCTCCTCCACTGGTCTGCCTAAGGGATCCTCCTCTTGGTTGGATCCCACCATGCTCGAAAGGAGAGGTCCTGGTATTGGTGCGGGGCAGGGAGCACTGGAATGGTGCATCTCGTCGGAAAACAGAGAGGGGGGTCGCACCCAGGGGGGATGGTTGGAGAGGGCGCGGAGGTGAGCGACCTCTTGGGGTAGGGCGGGAGGCAGGTGAGGATGCTGTGGAGGAAGGAAGGTCAGCTGTCTGTTGGTAGTGGGAGTGTGAAGAGTAGTGGGAGGAGGGAATGTGTATGGATTGGTAGGGGTGTATGGGGCTGCTGGAGTGTGATAGTGGAGGGGTGAGGCTGGCCTGAGACTGTGGAGAATGGGTCACACTGAGAGACAGCTGTATTGGTCTCTGGGGACTCAGGTCTGTCAGTCTAGTATAGTCATGTGACTGATCTGTTTGGGCTGTCAGGTGAGTTTTAGTGTGGCCTCTCACCTCACCTGCAGTATCTGTTGGGAAGCAGTCAATATCTAGCTCCACGCCTTGTTCCATGAGTCCGACTACAACAGCTCGAGAAAGGCCAGAGAGGCGGGAGATCTCCTCCACCATGGTCGAGTCTTCACTTAACTTTGGACTGGAATTGGACTCCTGGATCAAGCTGCTGCGCTGAGATCCGGGAGCTGATCCTGCATTCACGCCAAACACTGGCTGTCCAGCCTCAGGTGGAACACCACTACTCCAGTCTAATGAGCGACAGAAAGCTGATGAGCCAAACCCAGAGCTAGCTCCAGACCCCAGTGGGACCTCAAGGGAGCTGCGGTGGCTCAGGCTGCTTGGACAAGTTGAAATGCGAGAACGAGATCTCATTGCTGGGTTGGGTGTAGCAGCAGAATGCGATGAGGCAGAAGAGGTGGAATTGGCAGCCAAGTCTCTCCTCAGAGCTCCGTTTCTGGGATTGTCCACCAGCCCATGGCCAGAATTTAAACCAGGAGTCAGGTTCAAGTTGAGGTTTAGATGCAGATTTATGTTCAAGTCTTCTCCAGTGGCTGAAGGAAGATTTCCCAGGTTGATTGAATTCCTGGTGCCCTTTTTTCCGGTGGTGCTGAGGCTGACTCTGGCTGAGTTCCCTAGCAGTGACTTAGAGGGTGTGATGTTGACGCCTGGCTGGGTGGAGGGTGTGCTGCGGCTCTCGAAGGCAGAAAGGGACTGGGTGGATCCGTGAGTTTTGCCAGGGGTGCAAAGGCCTCTGTGTGTGACTGGCCCAGGGGTGGCAGGTGAGGTGAGATCAGAGGTGGATTTTGCCCGACTGTGGTACTGGCGAGCCAAACAAGAGATGTACTGCTCTAACTGAGTGAAGGAGGGCGGAGTGGGAGGCTGCTGAGGCTGGAGAGGCAGAGCTGTGTCAGCGTTTGACTCTGCAGGTTCATCATACTGGGGTCCCTCAGGGTTCACGGAGACTGACTGTTCTTGATTCTGGGTGGTGAAGAGGGGGCTTTGGAGGGCAACAGCATGCAGTGGGCTTGGGTAGGAGTAAACCTCTTTAGTCCGACGGGACACCAGATCTGTGCAGTAGCGGGAGTCAAGCTGGAGTTTTGAATTTTGGGAGGAGGAAGTGGAGGAGGAGGATGAAGGGTTGAGGAGCGGGAGGATGAAAGAAATCAGGGAATCGCCATGTCCTGAACAAAGTTCAGACAGAAAGGTCAGACCAGTTGCTTCAAGGTCATTTGGGACTGTAAGAGACAGAGGGGAAAAAAACAACTTTAAACTTCAGTGGACATTTTGAGGTAGTTTCACTTACTGCTGAAACTTCATACCTATATGGAGTGAGTTACATGATAGGGATTTATTGTTTGCACCAACTCACCAGAAACTGGCGTCTCTTCTGTTGGTTCAGCATCCTCCTGGCTGTCCTGGAGTATAGGTTGCTGCAGCGGCACTGCACCTTCTGACCACAAGAGGTCAGTGTTGTCAGCACACACAGGAACCTGCTCCCACAGCTTCAGGGGTCTGGCAGGGGCCACAGGTCCTCCATGGGTGGCATCACTGGACACAGAGTAGCAAGAGTCTGACAGGGAGCTGCCGCTCACTGAATAGAAACCTTGAAAAAAAAAAAACAAATGTGGACATTTGTAAAAGAGGCATCAAGCAAATGAAAAATGCTCAGAGGGGCTGGTGATATACGTCAGGAATCAAAGGGTGGCTGTGGTGTGATAAACCACCCATTATATCACATATTATTCCCTCTGTGGCGGATTTCACTTATTCTGGGCCATACTCTGATTTGTTTTATTTTTTTCTTATTAATTTCACCAGGTTGGCCATTTCTTTGTGGATTTTGGATGTTCTCCTCTCCCCCTACTACATTCAGCTTCCTGCCACCATCCAGAGATGTACATTCAGGTTAATTATCAATTCTAAATCGGCCTTCGGTGTGAATGTGAGCGTGTATGGTTGTCTGTCTCTCTGACTTAACCCTGCGATAAACTAGTGAATTGTCCATTGTGTATTGCACCTCTCGAATAGACTCCATATTGAGAAAATAACTCGACTAAACCAATAACACAGAAACTGTAGTTATCTTACCTTTATTGAACACACAGAGGTATCTGACAGTGAGTGACAGGAAGGGTAAACAAACCTGTAGATTTATTAACTAAATCCAGCTCTTAATGCAATAAACTCTGTTAGATGTTTTCATGTACTGTAACTGCTCAAGAAATCACTTGAATTCAACGTTCCCTCACTGAATGTGTGTCTCAAAGCTGTGATACCCCTCCATCCTGCTTTACATTTAGGATGAAGTTATAATCATGGTGCGTGGTACCATTTTTTTCCTCCAAACAACCAGATTTTGCCCCATCTGTCCATAGAGCATGGCCTCACAAATGCTGTGGCAAACAATAGCGACTTTTGTAGAGCGGTGGTTTCCCTCATGATGCCCACTATTTCCATGAACACTCATTAAACTGTAGAGATTTCAGTATACTGTCTCTCTTCTGCTCTTCTGTTACTCTTGGATTCTTTTTCACCTCGTTCGGGCTTGTACGTTGTGCTCTTACTGTGACCTTTACAGGACGCCCACTCCTTTGAAAAGTAGCAGCAGCCTTGAATTGTATCCATTTTTAGGTAGTTGTGTTATGGATTAATGAACACCCAAATCTTCAGAAGACCTTTTGCAGCCTTTTAAAGCTCCCTGCATCTCTAAAACATTTCTGCCAAAGCCCCACGGAAGTATGTGGTTGCAGTATGCTTCCCAGCAATCAGTCTTTCTTAAGATGAGCAGACTTTGATATTTATGGGCTTCTTTACAAAGACAATCACCCCTACAGTCCACATTTCCAATCTCATCACCTTAACTGGAACAGCTGATTCAAAGGTTCAGTTGCTTTTGTCAGCCTGCACTGTGAGCGGTATCTTATTAGCAGTCAAATACTATTTGTCTCTCACTGTGACTTAGATGAAGCTCAGGCCACAGCTTATGAGTCAGAGCAGAGACATCAGTACTTCCACAATATTCACAATCCCTTCTGTATTCGGATAAATAGGTGAGTCACTAAAAACAAGCTACCATCACCTATAGAAACTCAAACCTCGTAAAAATTCCAGAAGAAAGGCGTCACAGTGCAGAAACCACAGTTAGAAATGCAGTATGGGGCAAAAATGAAATAGCTATGAACACTTAGACTTCTCCTCTCCCCCTTCTAGGTGTACTTAACAACCCATTATATCACATATTATTCTCTCTGTGACGAATTCCAATTTACATTTTTACTGACTAAAGGATGGACGTATAAAATTCATTTTGATTTAAAAAAAAAAAAAAATAATTCTTATCACGTCTTTAGGTTTGATCGATTTTCCAGAGCGTAAACAATAGTGGAGTGAAAAGTGGGCGAGAGTCCATACCTGGCCAAGAAAAGCTTTCAGAGAGAGCAGAGAACGGATAAGAGTTTGAGGAGAGGCTAAAAAATGTTGACAGCAAGAGACAAACTGAGTGAGTCAGTGCCGAGTCACACAGAGTGCAAGCAAACAAAAGTAAAAATGGGATGCGGTTAATGTTTGATGGAAATTCTCTCAAGGTGAGCTGTAGTTTTATCAGGAGGTGAGAAACCGTTGGCTCATTGTATAGCTCAGTGCTGTTGTCTCAGCCGTCTGACATTTAAACCACCCGAAAGAGGTGTTCAGGTGTGTATTTACCTGAACTAGGTCTGGAGTCGCTGTCCAGGGGGATCATACCATTAAGGTCTGGGGTTGGGGGAGAGAGCAAGTCAGATGGTGCGTCCCAGGAAAGAGTGGACCAACGTGAGCTACTCCCTCTGCCCGATGAGAGGTGAGCTGCCCCGTCCCCCGAATTACCCTTGCATTCCTCCGGGCTGCTCTGACAGGCGGTGTCAGAGGGAGAAGGATCCTGAAAAAAACAAAACAAAAGAAAAGATGACTATGGATGATTCATTCACACAGATAAAATGCAGGTAAGGGTTAAAACCACAATCAAAAAAATCAAAATGACACATGATCGTCATCAAAATGTTTGTCAGTGGACAACTGGAAAAAAACACGACTCCTATTAAACATACTAGCTGTTCTCTGTCCAACTAGGATGGACACAAACACGTCTGAATACTTCAGAAACAAAAAGTTGAGCACGTGTTGATATTTATTTTTTTACTAAACTGATGTTTGCAGACTCATTAAACAGGCCTAAAGCTTTGCAAGCATAAAATAACGTTACTTTATTATGCATTAGTTCTTCAGTTGCAGGTTAGATGCTGAAAATGCATAGCATATAGCAGGAGTGTGCAAATCCAGCAAGAGTAATCGAATATCAACATGATTTTACCAGAAGACAGTTATATTGATTTACTATCACTTAAGATATGAAGGCAGCAAACATGAAGTAAATGGATGGACTGTTATCTAAATAAAATGTTTTACTGTTATTGGCCTCCCAAAACACTTTGGCACCACAAACTACACTCACCCTTCACAACACACACGTTCATACAGCAATGGATGCTTTGGGGGGAAATTAAAGTTCAGTATTCTTTCCAAGGATATTCCAGCATCCAACTGGAGGACGCAGGTATTGGACCACCAACCATCAATAAGAAACAGTGGAAGTAAAACTAGAGATTAAAGATCAGCCGTCATGGGTATATATTTGGCTATTATTTTCTCGTGGAAACTTCATTAGGTACTTCCGTTCAGCTACTTGTTAACACAAAAATCTAATCAGTAACGGTAACTCAAATATCCACTCCTTACAACCAAAAGTATGCAAAAGAGCATCTCTGAACACAGACACACATCCAGTGTGGTCTTCTGCAGCTGCAGCAGCAAACTACACTGGCGCCACTCCTGTCAGCCAAGAACAGAAAACTGTGGCTCTAAGTTCCACCAGTTCACCAAAATTGAACAGTAATAGATTGGAAAAACATTATCTGGTCAAAATATTTCTGCCTCTGCTCTGTTTGGATGGTAGGGTCCAAATTTTGCACAATGAGCGAGAGCATGGATTCACTGGTGTGGAGGATATCTTCTTGGGGTAGAGTAGAAAAGCGCTATTTCATTTACCATAAACATTCATATAGAATAATTTCATTCAATTAATACTCAAGTTTACCTACTTAAGTTAACTTAAAAGATGCATGGAGGAGAATAAAAAGCATGCAGAGGTCAAAACTCACGCAACACTTTCTGTATAAAAAAACTTTAACTCTTAACCGCTGTGTTTCAGCTCGTGGTCTTTGGGAAGACCCTGAAGAAGGTTGGATAAAAACAGTGTTGTTACAAAAAAACTACAA
>VOQK01034362.1:22852-35080 GCA_015052645.1 Benitochromis conjunctus
GATAGGTGTACACGTGTGTGTGTGTGTGTGTGTGTGTGTGTGTGTGCGTGTGTGTGTGTGTGTGCGCGTGCGTGCATGTGTACCATGTTTACATATCTTCGTGGGGGGCCAAAAATTGGAATGTTAATATACTTGTGGGGCCCAAGAGCCATTATGGGGACAAAATGCTGGTCCCCATGAGTTTGTAGGCATTTTTGAGGCTCAAAATGTGGTTTTAGTAACATGGTTTCAATTACGTTATGGTTAGGTTTAGACACTCATTTTTGATGGTTAGGGTTAGGGTAAGCGGCTAGGGAAAGTATTATCTCAATTAGATGTCCCCACAAGGATATGAAAACACAACTGTGTGTGTGTGTGTTGGTGAAGGCCAGCCGGGGCAAAGGGCAGCGTGCCAGCCTGCTTGCTCTGCTACATCGGCAGCTCCCTTCAGAGGTGAGAATGAGCAATGCTGCTCGGCCTCTCCACAGGATTTCTCAGCACCACGGGAGGAACTACAGAGGAGATGTTGGTGGGTGGGTGGTGAGGAAGGCAGCACGTTATGAGAAGCGCTTCCATGCGGATGCCCTCTCTCAGATGGGACTGCTCTCCCTTCACTGATTATTTCAAGTGTTTTCCGCTTCTCCTCTGCAGACTATTTTTGGGGGTACAATTTCATTTCACGTTGTCAAAAAAATAAAAAAAATACAATATTCTGCAGATGTGACCTCAGCTGTAGCCTGGCTAAAACAGAACATGTATTAATATGCTGCAGGCTGCTGACTAATACCGCTCGCTGGTATCAGGAACACATATTCACAGTGTAATAACAGGTTGTGCAAAGCCACCATGATGAAGCATTTGTTACTTTCTCAGAACGAGTGTTATTCCCGTAGCTGTCGACTGTGTTGTTTCATATCACAGCAGACCATGGAAACAATCCGGAGATAACATATTTGGTGAAAAGTACCATGCACAGCTGGGCAGTTTATTTGTAAAGCAGTGACATTTAGTTCAGAGGAAAACAGGTCTGCACACAATGTACAGTATCTACAACAAAATCCCTTCTGTAAAGAATCTGTTTTTGTGAAACTAGGCATCTGTGCAGTGGAGGTTACTGTGACACTTCAGACTTGTGGGTTGTGGTGCTGCCTGGCTCTGAAACTGTTTTATCATTTTCATTCAACTTTAACTTAAATTTGGCATTTGCTCAAATTCCAGCCTGAACCCATCCTCTGTTTGTCAAGTCTGGAAACGTTCCAGGGATAATCCACATTGCACAAAGTAACACACCACTTCATGTGCAATGCAGTGAATCCATAAGTAAGTTTCAGATGATTTTTGCTTGTTTTTGGTCTTAAAGCTGTTGAGAAAAGGATTGTTTTATTTAAATAATGGCTGTGAATACCATAAAAAAAGGTGTTTTAACTTGAAGCCAGTCATTGCAATCAGTGTCCGTCCATCAACTTAATGTTTTCTAGCATATAGTGACTAAATTCAGATGTCCAAAGTGACATCTTCATGTTGCATGTCTTGTTTAACTAACAGTCCAAAACCAGAAAATATGTGTTTAACATCATACGAAAGAAAATCCTCATATTTAACAAGCTGAAACAGTGGTCATGTCTCATATTTTCAACATTATATTTCTGTCTATAGCACTAGTCATCCTCTTCCTGTGCTCTCTTGCCCATTGCCATTTTACATTTATTATGTTTCTTTAAAAACACACACACACACGCACACACACATACACACACACTGATGGGTGCACCCACAGTCATCTTAATCATCTCATTTTTGGGGGATTTTACATCTTGATGACTCCTCAGCTTCAAATGTAGATCGCCAATAACGGAGCAGACCAGCTACTGCCTCGGGGCCCATGCCTCAGGATGAGACCTGTTCTCATCCTGTCCTCCTGTATCAGCCTACATGTCAACCCACATTCTCCACACAAAAGACCTGCATATCCATTTCAGGGCAGGTTTGGGAAAATGGGGTTAAATGGGTGTTTGGAGACAGCCTAACCATCTTCAGGTTGGTCACACTCCACTGGAACATTCAGGCTTTAGGGAGTACACTTTTTAAACAAACAGTGTCAGGGCTGGTATTTAGAATGTGATCAGAGTAATTGTAAATGCAAACAGAGAGCCAAAGTGACCTTTGGAGAGCTTATGATCCTGAGCCAAAAAATGCAGCGCTGGCTTGTGTATTAATACCTGCACCTGATTTGAGCGCCACATGTTTCTTTCTAACCATGAGGCAGGGCACAGAGCCAGAGCTGGTCCCGGTTTCCTGACCTCAGTGACATTTGCTCCATGTGAGACACACACACACACACACACTGCATGCCTGGTTTGATCTCTGGCACCATCTCATTCAATTGAGTATTCAGCTCTCGGCACAGCCGTGCGCCGCGAGGCAGCGATAAAATCTGTCTAGTGAGTCGCAGAGGGACTGGCTTTTTGGCAGATCACCATCAGCCCCGCATTCATATTTAATCATCTGTATGTGGATCCGACCCGTGAGCTGACAGACGGACTGACTGACCTGTTGCCGGCGGGATGTCGCAGAGCCATGCTCGGCATCCATTGCGCCGCTTTCCGGGGTCCCTCTCCCCTCCTCCTCCGCCGCCCGTGGTTCCTCGGCGTTGGCGGCAACGGGCGCTCGATCCTCCAGAGCGGCGTCCACCATCTCCAGGTGTTTGCACCTGAGCACCTCCAGCTCCAGCACCCCGGCCAGCGTCGCTTTGAGGCGCTCTCCGATGCGGTCTCGCTCGGTGCCCGACCAGAGCGAGTTCACGCATCCGCGGCGGGCGGCCATCCTCCTCGGGGCGCACCGCTGACCACCGCTCAGTTACCGCACACCAGGATAAGGGAAGGAACGGGCTAGGGTCCAGCACCAGGTAGAGCGACACAGGTCCAGATGAGGGATTTCAACATAGCAGCTGCTTGGTTACAACATCAATGAGAGCGGCTCATTCTAACGTGCCGTGCAGCCTCACGGCTTCAGGCAGCCCCGCTGACTGACTGGCACAGGGCTGGAATTAATGAATCCACCGGCAGCCTGAAGACACCTCAACGAGTCATGACTCATACCATTCCAGGTTTTCATTTCCGGTCGACATTATCCATTTTTTCCCTCCCCTGTCACTTTAAAGCTCGCAGGTCCGCAGGAGTTGTCCGCAGCGCTGGACTCCGTGCGCTGCGTCCCCAATGAGACAATGCAACAGACAGGCAGCTATAACGTTACATGTGGGAGCAGGCAGAGGGAGAGGGGGAGGAGGAGTCAGTGTGCAGGAGCTGCACACGGATTGGACAACCAAGTTTTTTCGAACGGACGCAAGAAAATTCCCAGAGTGTCCAACTTCAGCGCGCAGGATCGCAGAGGACAGATGCACTATTTCTTCAAGTGTTCAGCCGACTGTAGCAGAAGAAAACACCCCAGCACCCACGTTCCGAGCAGCACACTGTGCACATAATCAGCAGGGTCGTTTCTCTGCTTCACTTTAGCTCATGTTTTGACCCCTAAACGGATTTTTTTTTTATGTAGAAAACTTTAATTTTTAATGTATGATTTTTTTTTTCCCCCATCGGCTATAACTTGGAACTTGCACGTATTTAATCTTAAAAGCTGCAGCTATGCAAGATTTTATCATCTCTGCAAGATGGGGAGGAGAGCTACGATAGGGAGCCACGTGACCCAGTATGAGTAGCTTTATTTGCCTGCGTTGACGTTTCTGTTAGAAAAGTAGAATTTTTAACTACATTACATTTTAAACGGCGAGTCTTTGTTCTACTAGCTCACTAGATAAACACCTTTTTGTGTAAAATGCTGTCTTGTTATATGACTTCAAACAATGTTAGATAGGTTAGGAGAATGGGTGACTATTTTAAATTAAAAAAACTAAAGTGATTAGATATTCCAGCAGTAATCTGATTACTTTGAGGAGGGCTTTTCTTTGAGATATAATGTGTATAATGTTAATGTGGCTATTTTCTTCACTGATACATTGCATAGAGTTGAGTATTATAATCTGATGCCTGCATTAGTGAAGTCTATATGATTGAATGCACATATCAAAGGATGATCTTTGTATTCCAAGCGTAGTCTTTAAGCAGTGACGTTGCATTTATCCCTCCTATCCGTGTAACTCTATAGCTAAACAGTGCACATGAAAGATGCTGCTCACCCACACAGAAGCCTGCATTTGCTCTGTCTGATTACGCCTCCTGTCATTTGGAGTGTTGCTGACATTTACCTACCTATTTCCACTAAACATTATGCTTTAGAATAATTGCAGGGTAAATAAATGAAAGCAGCTGTGTTTGCCATCCATCCAGTTTCTTTCTCCTGTGTTTCTTATCCGTCTAATTCAGGATTTGGGGTGGGTGGAAGGCGGGGATGGGAGTGGAGCATATCCTAGTTGTCACATGTGATGCGTTAGTAGTCAAATAGCTTCAAGTTTTAAAAGCTGCTTATACTTTTATATGTATAGTAATAAATCGTTACAGTTTAGGATCTTCTGGGAATATAAGGAAGAGACTGAGCACAGGAATTGTGCTGAACCGGCTTCACAAAAGTAAAGTTTCTACATGTGGTGAATGAGGGTTACCAATGGTTACCAGTCAAGGTGAAGCAGCCCCCTTCTCTGGGCCCTCGGCTCTCCAGGCACCACAGGGGGCAAGATTTGACCTTATATGGGAAAAAATTCACAACAAAGTTTTTGTCCTCTGTTTTTCTTTGGGGGGGAAAAAGCACGGCTAACACAAAAGTGCTTTAGTTTCAGCATCTGTCCCACTGTCATGACTTCTACTAGTAAAAATATGCACTCTGCTAAAAGGGTTTTTCCCAAATCTTTTTTATTATTTGTTTGCTTGCTTGTTTTTTGTACTGTAGGGTCTTTATTTTACAATATGAAGCTCCTTGGGGTCACTGTTGTTGCGAATTTGTGTTATACAAATACAATTGAGCTGACTTGTTTGTTATTTCTGTGGGTTTTTTGCAACTAAACAGTTTGGATCTTTAAAAATCTTCATTTATTTTGTGATGACAGATAGCATAATCCTAAATTACCTTGTGCTGAGTGACATTCAGCGACCTCTGAGCACTATTTGCTGTCAGAATGAGCTACCCTGGCCAGTCTGCTGTGTTTGTTGTGTGTGACATGCGGGCAGCTTGGAGTTGGCAGGCATGGGTGGAGAGGATGCCAGAACGGAGCAACACAGGGATCCACCCACAAGTTTCAATTGTCTTACTACAGAAGAGGGTTAGGGCCTCAGAAAAAATCCTTTTGTGTCATGAATTTAATTTTTTTCAATTAGAAAGAGGTCTGAGATTAAATCAGAATTCACAGGAAACAATCAGAATTATGACTTTTTCTCAACAATCAGATTTTTTTCTTTCATTTCTGACTTCTCTAAAATCTGACTTTCCTCTGAAGGTCTGACTTTTCAGAATCCTGATTTAAACTCAAAATTCCAACTTTAATCTCAGAATTACGATTTTCTTTTCTCAAACGACTGTATTCTAAAAATACTGAAGATAATGATTTAATAAATGAGAATGAAGTCAGAAATCTTTTCTCAAAATCTAAATTTTGACTTTTTTTTTAGCGTTATATTTATTTATTTATTTATTTTTAAATTCTGACTCTTCTCAGAATAAAAAAAAGTCAAGACCAAAAATATTTAAGTTGCCCTCTTCTGTATCTTACACAAATTATTATTAATATTATTGTTGTTGTTTTTCTTTTAGATTTACTGTAGCATTCTGATATTTAAGTGGACATGAACTACATGTTAGTTGGATATATTCTTTTACCGTAAATGTACTTCGTGAAACTTTAAAAAGCATAAAGTCCTCAGTTTGGGGAGAAAAACTGACGACAGTTTTTATTACTGATCCACTGAGAATGAAGCCACTGGGGAAACCGTCATGATAGGCGTAGATGAGCGTCTCCTCTGCAGTGCAGGGGACCTTTGGGATACCTTCACATCCAGCAGAGGGCAATCTTTATCCACAGTAGAACAGCTGTCTTCTGCTGCATGAGCTCCTTAAAAAGAAATGCATTGTTCATAACTCAGCTGACAGTTTATTCACAGTGGGTTCCACACAATCTGAACACACATCTTTGTATAACGAAATATAGTTAAATTACAGTCTTTGTGGAACCAACATAAATAGCTGTCACTGCAATGATACTTGCTGAACTCTTCTTGCAAAATATTAGTTTTAGCTTCCAACAAACTGACAACTCCAGTAAATTCAGCAGGGAAGCAGCTTTCACACAGATTTTAGAGCTTCCAAAAGACAATCGAAAAAAAAGTGTAAAGAGGCTCAATAAATCAAAACAATACAGCCCAAAATTATATAATGATAATAACAACACTAACGATAATATTAAAGTTTATTTGTAAAGCAGAACGACAAAGTGCTTCTGGCAAACACAGAATAAAAGAACAAACTAAGAGCAAATTATAAAAGCAATTTATAAATCCGTTAAAATGGGCCACGCAACACTCAAAATGACAATACAAAGAAGATAGTGTGATCTGATGTAATAAATAACTTAAAATAACACAAAAAACTATCTAAATGTTAAAAGAATATGCTGCGAATGTCAAAAAATACATAAATCTACATAAAAACAGATATCATATAAATGACATAAACGAGTCTTTGGCAGTGATGTAAAACAAGACGCTGATGAGGCGAATCGGACTTCTTCAGGCCGGTCAGTCAACAACTGATGAAGCTGGACAGCCAAAGCATAATCGCCCTTTGACTTTAGACGTGACGTGGAAACAGCTAACAGATTTCTGCCTTAGGATCTAAATAAATGGCTCTGTGTGCATATGTGTGAAACACACACAGCACTTAAAAATGTAATAAGGAAACCTTTGGAGCTTGGAGATGCTGCAGACATGAGTAACACAGTACTTCCTGTCATTAGAAGCACACAGGCTCAAGTCCCTGTCATCTCTGGTGCTGGCCATTGTCAGTCACAGCTAAAAGTTTAGTTTAAACTGGGATAAAAGTTCTGAAGATGACCATGTTGTCCTGCATCAGACACTAAGTAAAAGGAGAGAAGTTTGGCTCATCTAGTGTTATGATAAATCAGGCACCAGGTTTTTGAGTGTGACAGTTTGGGTTGTCCAGCCTTGCTTAGGAACCTCTGCTTCTCTTGGAGGCGGGCCTCCTTCGTAACACTGTGTTCTTCACATCTTGTCCTCCTCTGTGTACGTGACAGCAGCACTGAAATCACGAGCCGGCGTGAGAACACTCAGAGAGATAGCCAGTATGTGTGAATCTGTTGTGAAGAGGACACACATCACTCACACACACACACAAACACATGCACATACACATCTTCACCCATACACACTTCTCCCCAGGACGAGGAGTGTGTCTTTGTTTGCTGGTGTTGCATTTCGACTCCTCCCAGCCACGCATCCTATAAAACGCGAGTGGTCACCTCAGCTCGTCGGGGTTTGCTTACTTCCACCTGAGGGGAACTCTGTCGTCAGCCCGGGCTAGACAGCCTCCATCACCACCGGCCTCTGCGAAACACTCAACAAAACCAAGCACACATGGCTCCTTTTGAGAAATCTGTGGAAACGGTGCCATTTAAGCAGAGGAAATGCCTCGGTAGGACAATTTGGTTGACCTTTCAGTGAGTGGATGCTGTTTTTAAAGCATGTGTATAAAATATGGTCCTCAAGTTATTTATTTTTTTCTCTAGCAACAAGAAAAAATGAAGTGTGCAGCATTCGGTCCAAATTCCCCAACAAGCTGCCTGTAAGTTGATCCAGACTAAGATGTTTTAAAGAAATAATGGATGCATGTTGTTGAACTTCCTGTTAAAGCAGGTGTGTTGTCGCTTTTAGGTGATTGTCGAACGTTACATCCGTGAAAGGACCCTCCCCCTGTTGGACAAAACAAAGTTCCTGGTTCCCTTTGAGCTCACCTTGGGTCAGTTCCTCTGCCTGCTCAGGTACGTGATCGCTGACTCACAGCAGGTTTTTTTGTTCTGATTTTTAAAGCCCTTTTCTTCTCCTGCAAGTTGTCAGATTTGTCATTCTTCTCCATGCCTCTGCCTCCCTCACATTCTGTCTTCCTATGTCCTCAAAATCTCAGTCTGCTTCTCCAACTGTCTCCCCTCCAGGAATAAAATCGCTCTGGACTCCACCCAGGCTCTGTTTCTCCTGGTGGCAGAGAAGAGCATGTCCTGCATGTCTTCCAACATGGGGGAGGTGTATACTCGCTACAGAGATGCTGACGGCTTCCTGTATGTCACCTATGCCTCTCAGGAAATGTTCGGAGCTCCTCTGCAAGCAGCCAGGTGGCCCTGCTGAGCCTGAAAAGTGATAAAATGAACTGAATCGTGACCAGTGGAGACACCACACAGCCAAAGCAGGGGAAAAAAGGTCAAACTGAGCCAAAGGAAGACTGTCGGCCGCCGCCCCCCCTCAAAGAGCACATCTGTCTACCTCACGAAACCTCCCTGGACTTTTAAAGATGTAACACGAGTCTGTTAGTGGTCAAGTTTTGGTTTCTATTTAAAGAAATTCAGTATATAAAGCTGATTATTTTTTAATTAAGAAAAAAATGTAAGAAGATTTTAAATGTGAATGTTTGGTGTGTATTTTGTCTCTTTAAACATTAAAAAAATGCCCTTCTGTTGAGTTTCAGTGCAGATAAACCAGTGTTTGTGTTTGTGGCAGCACTTTACACCCTCTCCACCAGACAAAATCAGGGTAAACATCATAACTTCTAAACACTTATATGAAATCTTCCTTCTGCCCACCCTCATCTTCCCTCAAGAATGTGAAACTGTCCAGCAATTATCATCATTACAGGGAATACTGAGGCACTCCTGAAGGTACATTTGAAGCTGTTCTGATGTGTTCTCTATTCACCAAAAAATAAAATTTTGTCCCAATAAATTATTGGCTTTGTGTGATATTTGCTACACAGGTTATAAGAACATAATGTCTTTTAAATAAGGAGAAATCATCTGGAAGAACGTAGAAAGAGAAATTAATGTATTTGGCTATTAGACTCCGATGACCCGTCATGGCAGAACAGAATGCCAGTGGTAACAGGAGTCTAGGTGCTAGTGGTGGTGAAGATGAAGACTGAGGCTTGGATGAAGCTCTCATTGAATTGTCTGTTAGGTGGAGATGGGAAGGAGGCGGGTTACGCGAATGACGGAGAGCACAGATTTAAACAACGCAAAGTGGAGGCTGATTGGCTCTAAGAAGGCGGGCAAGAAAATAATTGGGCTAGAGTAATGATGACTGTATTGAGACTGACTGTGTTGGAAAGCGGTAGTGATGACGAGAACAGCAAAGCAGCCTAACAGCCAGGAAAGCAGGCAAACGAGTGATTGCAGATGTTCTTTTTTGAGCATTTTTGAGGTGCTGAGTAAAATGGGAGGCTAACACATGAAATCCAGTGTTTCCCCTTATTTCATCAACCATCTTTGACAAAGAATTTCTTGTTAAAAAACATTCTACATGGTTTATTTTCAATTACTGTGGAAAAATAAATATATACTATTCAGTAATTGTCACTGGTTGACTTTTGCAATTTGAAGTTTTTTATTAGTCTGTGTGTTCAGACAGCTTGAATTTTTCAGCCAGTATCTACCCTGAATTACAGATCTGGTTCATTTTGATGGCTAGAAAGACACGTGAAGATTTCTGGCTTTTACCTTGAATAGTTTTTGAAATATACATTGCCTAAGATTTCAGTGTGCAAAAAAAAAAGTAGGCATGAAAGTCAGACAGACGATTTTTTAAAACTATATATCTTAAAAAGTGTCCGATATATGAAGTTTATTCTACAGGTCATTATGAATGTTCAAACTAATGACACTAATGCTGACTTGACTTATATAAGAGGAGTATTTAATAGCTGCATGTCTTAAGGTTTGTACTCACACATAGGCTAGAGATGCTTCATTCCAAGTGGCCCTCCACAAGACTGTGTTACATAAACCTGACCCAGTCAGCTCCCTGCTGGGGTCAGCATGTCAGAGGGTTGACGTGGAGTGAAAGAGAGTGTCAGGGGCATGGCTGGAATACAGATGAAAAACAGAGAAGCAGTAGCAGAAAACAGTGGAAGGAAAGGAAGGAAGGAAGAGGCGAAAATGGTGACAACCTGACTGAGGAAGGCAGGAAGAAGGAAACAATGTAAAAGAGAGATATACAGTGTGGAAGGGCGGCTATCCAAACACACAGTTTACAGAGGCACAGGGACGCAGAGCCAAACTGCCTCTCTCTTCACACCAGCATGGGCATTCCAGCAGCTTTCTGTCAGTACATTATCATACCTGAACAGGAGGAACTCTGGAGCTGCCGCCAGCTGGAAATGATCCGCTTGAGCCGCAGAGGATCCTGACTTTTCAAGGGGAAGTAAATGTTTTTGGCTCCGTTTTATTGAAAATAAAAAGAATATCAGAAGCAAAGGAGCTTCAATTAATTGCAATATTTTCATAGTAACTGGAAAAAAAAATTCTAAATTGCATTTCTTTTCCATTTTAACAGTGGCCTACAAATTATGCTTTATGTTAAATTTTATGAATCTCTTGGTAACTCAGCAGTCACGTTTCTTAACTAATTATTTTTTTTCCAATTTTATTAGTTATACTTTCTTCCTCTCTTGGTATCCGTTTAATGACTAGGCTCGTATTTTCATCCTTATCCTGTGATAATTGGGTTGGTGATGCAGTGGCTGAAATTCAGGGTCAGTGGTTTTTACAACAGTTGTCTTGTTTTTGTTGCCTATCCAACATTTTTGTGCCAGAGAACAAAAAGAAATCCATCTTAAAAGATCTTTTAAGATGGATTTTTTACCCATCTTTTTACCTCTTGTTTTTTCTTTAATGGGACACAACAGATAAACATCCACTTTTGGTTAAATCCATCTTGTTTGCAGACACATTGATGCAACTAATATCAGGTAATAAAGTGGTGCATCCTTAAAACACGCAGCTTAGGTCCATAAGTATTTGGACAATGATGCAAATGTTGCAGTTTGCAAAGTCTTTAATACTTTGATGAAAATCTTTTACTGTCAATAACTTCCTGAAATCAAGAACCCATGGACATCACCAGATGCTATTTTCATGGTTGAGATGCTGTGTCAGGCCTTTACTGCCTTCAGTTTTGATTCGAGTAGCTGAAAAGCATGCTCTGCTGAGCTGAGAACAGGCGACTCGCTTGGCCACTGAAGAACATCCCATTTGTTTGCCTTTGATGAACTTGGGTTGCTTTTGCTTTGGGTCATTGAAGTGGTGTCTGATCAGTTTTGCAGCATTTGGCTGAATCTCAGCAGAGAGTAGAGCCCTGCACACTTTACAGTTCATCCTTTTACTTCTATTAGCAGTCACATCATTAATAAACACCATGATCCGGTTCCATTGAGACATTCCACTGTCATAACACTGCCTTCACCATGTTTGACAGATTGGATGGTATGGTTCAGATCACAACCCTTTTCTCTTCCCACTGTTCTGCACCAAGTTCATCTTGGTTTCAACTGTTCATTTACCTTGTTGCAAATGCCCTTGACAATAATATTCCTGCATCATCATGAGTGTCAGTGACTTGAATGTGTTCTTGAATGCAATCATGCTCTATAATTGTCTTTTGTGGTCTTTTGGTGGTGCTGAGCAGCCCGGTGCTGTAACACTTTTTTTTAACAGATGTACCAGATTAAAGTTTGTGCTCTCTCCCTGATTGGTTTATTTGGGTTTTTCAGCTGATGGTGTACATTATTTAAATGACCAATGATGTTTAGTTCCACTGAACAGCTACTAAATACAAGATCAACACTTGGAATCAAATCCAGGTCTTTAATCTGGTTAATTTGTCATGAAAGGACAAAAACTTGCCAATCTGAACATGGGGACTGTGTATAAGAATGGCCTTAATGGTTAATGCATTTCTGAATTAAAGCTAAAAGTCTTTTTATGGGCCTGTGTGACTTATGTTAAAGGCGTAACAACACAAAATGTAATAAATTATTATCATTCTATACAGTAAACCATTCACATCATGTATCAATAAGTAAACATAGAGAAGGGATGGTTATAATTATTTGAGGCAATAAAAATATCAAGAATGCAGATAAGAAAGAAAATAACGACAGTGTTAGAAATCTGTGCAGCTCCTAACAGCTACATAATGTTTACCGTCACCATCGTGCATGTGCTGGTGTTGTAGGGAAGGACGTGGGGAA
>VOQK01034364.1:0-19348 GCA_015052645.1 Benitochromis conjunctus
TCTGTTACCCACCAGCTCGATCACTGACCGCGGGGTCTGAAAACGATGTACCGTGAGTCCGCTGTTTTCGCCGGCTCTAGTGAGCCTTGACGACCCGCTCAGCGATCGAGCTGGTGGGTAACAGACGTCGGAGCACTTTTACAAATACGTGATGTCTTGATAAACCGAGCAGATATTTGAAGTTTACACAGCTACATTCTCGCCTGAAAATATCTTAAAAGTTTATTTTGTGACCCAGAAAGAGTAATAAGAGTCATATTAAAACGGAGAAGCTGCCGCCATTGTTGAGAAACTGGAATTGGCGGGGCCGCGCTATGAATTCTGGGTTATGGTGGGCCACATAGGATACACCAGACCCCAAGCCCGGCCCATGTCCCGCCCCCAAGAGCTACCAATACTTCACCGTGATTGGTAGATTTGTTCAGCTTCGCACACAAAACTGTAAAGTGCAAAATATCAAAGTGACGGGCGCACTAACATTTAATTTTCATATTAAGCCGGGGGCCACAAAATATCGTCCTGCGGGCTGCAATTGGCCCGCGGGCCGCGAGTTTGAGACCCCTGGTTTGGAACAACATACCTGTGCACCGCAGACAGTCACCACTACTTCTCTCTGGAGAGGAGCACGTCTGCACGTTTTCAGGTGTATTCCACCTGCCGCTGCCTTCATGGACCCGTCGGGAATAATCAATAACAAATTAATGGATGAATTAAATTAAAGATGTAGACTCACTGACGGGTGCCGGCCTCCAGTCCTCTTCCTCGCCATCAGAGTTTATCAGTCCGCTCATGTCTGCCTCTTTACACTCCTCGCTGTTGCCCCGCCCCTCGGTGGGGCGGAGTTTGGTGACGGGGGGCTCGACTGTGGCGGAAACATCCACGGAGTTCTGAAGTATCATTAAGAAGACAAAGCAAACAGGAAATTAAACTACAGTTAAATGTTAGCGTGATCATATCTCCAAATAAATGAAACTAATTTAAAATCATTGTCACATGATCTGAATAACTCAGTTCCTCTGCTTCACACAGAGGAACTGAGTGTGCGACTGTGAAATGTGCGATGGAGCTAACGAGCGCAGCTTTTCAGTTACAGCTGCTGCGCTCTGAGCTGCTGGATGAGGCCAGGCGAGGCTCGCTGATGCTGTCTGACCTCGTCCAGCAGCTCAGACCTGCACACAGTTAGAGCGCCGATGAGCACAGAGTCTGAAACTCAAACCCCCCAAAACAACGTTCACCTGAGACCAGCTGATTTCTTACTTGCTCACTCACACCTTCATCCACCTCCTTCTTCTTCCTCATCCCCACCTCCACCTTCCCGCCTTCGATCTTCATGTCGAACCAGAACACCTGAAAGACGCAGAAAGACAGACTCGTCTCCTGCCTTCAGTCTCTGTGGCACCTTAACAAACACACTCTCTAATAAAAGAGCTTTGAAGTCTGGACTCCGGGCGTCACCTTGTCGGCGGGGTCGGCGATGAGCCCGTCCCTGATGTGGGTCCTCATGTGCTGGCGCAGCAGGCAGGGCTTCAGGAAGCTCCGGGGGCAGATGCTGCAGGCGTGCGGCTTGTCGGCCATGTGGGTCTTTCTGTGCACTCGCAGGGTGGCGGCGCTGCTGAGGATTTTTGCACATACTGGGCAGCGGTGCGGCTTCTCCGAGTCATGGACCTTGGCGTGCTCCAAGAGCGCCGACATCTCCGGGAAGCTCCTCCCACAGCTGAGGCAGCTATGGGAGGAGCTTCCCTTTACGGTATTGGTGTTCCCGCCTGAGGACGAACATCAAGATGGAGTGAAGGACCTGCTTAACTCAGGTATTCGTGTCACCCTTCTCCCATTAAAGCCGGTGTCAGTGTAAACCTGGACACTGTGTGAACACACTCCACTGTTCCTTCACACAGATTTACCCACTTTCACAGCCCACCTGAGTGACACTGAACAGCTGTTTGCCCAAAATGAACGTTGTCGACTTCACCTGAGAGGAACTTGTTCCAGATCAATAAGCTCAGTCACTTTAAATGTCACACAATTTTTCACATTTTGGTCGCTCATCTAGAATTAGTCACAATCACCAGAGCTGACAACTCTGCATACTTTCTTTATCTCGTCCTCCAAAGCTGGAAGAAGTTTCAGACCTCCACGACTACATTTCTGACCCCGCTGCTCTCTACGTCTCCAAACACTAAAGAACAAACTGAGTCGTGTGGATTTTAACATCATTCAGTTCATCCAACCACACTACCTAACGCCTGAGTCCTCCCGGGCTAATCTGCCTGCTGTAGGACGGAGGCGAACATCCAACAGCAGCAGACAGGAAGTCGAGAAACGGTTTTAGCTGTGATGCTCACAGAGGTGATGGATGTTCAGGGATAATGTTTACACTGTGGAGTCATTTCAGGAGAAAAACAGAAATAACATGACGTCTGGGACAGACAGGTAAACTGTGGAGAATATAACGTATGACATAAAGTGAAAAACTGCTTTGATGGAGCGCGAACGGGCCGACTCGTCGAGCTCTCGTCTGGGAGTCTCTCACCGCTCGCCGAGTCTCCGTCTGCGTTCCCGTCACTCCCGTTCTCCACCTTTATCCTGCTGAGCGATTCACCTGGTTTCTGGAACAGAGCGCAGATCTGAGGTCAGTTGATCTGCGTCAGCTCTCTCAGCTGTGAGCGGGTCAGTCTCCTCTGATGACAGAAATCCTTAAAACACGTCGTTAGCATGGAGTCTATAAAGCTGCGCTAACCTGCTAGGCCTACATTTCAAACACGTCCTCCATCGAGGACTCAAAATAATCCTCCTCCTACGTTCTGAACTGTATTTCAAATTTCTGCATGTTTCTAAAGTCAGGCTGACTGCTCACCGGCTGGTCTGAAGGCTGTGATTGGTCGTCAGCAGCGGCGGCGCTGCACTCCTCCCTGCTGTGGATCTCCTGATGCTTCCTCAGCACTCGGAGCACGGAGAAGCGCTTCATGCAGACGTCGCACTGGTACGGTCTCTCTCCAGTGTGAGAGCGCATGTGCTCCTTCAGCCGTGACGCTCGGCCGAACTCTCGGGCGCAGACGCCGCAGGTGAACTGCTGCGCCCTCTGGTGGAGCTGCCGGTGCTGCTGCAGCTTCTTGACAGACGAGAAGTCCTTCTGACACAGGAAGCAGTGAAGATTCATCTCGCCCTTTCAGATAGACAGAGAACAACCTGAAGCTTCACCTTTTACCTCAAACCAACTCACATCAACGGCTTTATATCTTTACATGGCAACTGCAGGGAGGACGAACTCTCTTTAAGCAGGAAGACAGAACCAGGCTCGGGAAGAGAAACCAAAGAATAAATCGAGGTAATGCAGATAGTGTCCCAGAGTGTCTGTATGAGTGCAGATGAGACATATTCACCCAATAATTCACCCTCTGTGGTGACACTTTGTGTGTCTTAAAGTCCTGAGAATGAAATCACAGACACGTGTCACAAGTAATATCCTGACACAAGTCAGACCTCACGCTGGAGTTGAGTAGTTAAACAAAAATACAAAGACAAAATGATCCCAGAGAGGAAACAGGAGAGGAGAGGGGTCCTTTAACACCGTTCACTGTGTCCCAACGCTCTGGTGTCAGGTTAACACAAGTCAAACACCTGGTGTTCAACATCTGGTTCTCAAGCTGTGGGCAGACACATTGCTGTTCGACGTCACTGGGAATTATCTGACATTTCCTCAGGGAACGTCAGACTTCCTCCCCTCATCCCAACCGGTCGCAGCAGATGCCCCACCCCCCCTTCTTCTTCACTCACCATGTGTTAATAGATCTCTCTGCATTCAACCATACTTGTTATTAATCTCTGGCTCTCTTCCACAGCATGTCTTTTATCCTGTCTTCCTTCTTTCACCCCAACCGGTCGCAGCAGATGGCCCTGCCCCTCCCTGAGCCTGGTTCTGCTGGAGGTTTCTTCCTGTTAAAAGGGAGTTTTTCCTTCCCACTGTCGTCAAAGTGCTTGTTCATAGGGGGTCATGTGATTGTTGGGTTTTTCTCTGTATGCATAATTGTAGGGTCTACCTTACAGTATAAAGCGCCTTGAGGCGGCTGTTGCTGTGATTTGGCGCTATATAAATAAAACTGAACTGAATTGAATTGCTCCAAGCAGAACTATAGACTTGGAGTTTCTCCTGTTATCAGTCCGAGTCCTGAGCTGTGCTCGAGTAGTCAAATAAAACTCCCACCCCTTTTTCCAGGATTTCAGTGTGAAGTTTGAGGAGGTCAGGGAAAAGCGTGGCACTGAGTGAAACTAAGCTGAGCGAATTCAACCTTCAGTTCACTGAAATTGGGCTTGAATCTGATTTTATTGCTTATGACAGACAGAAACTGTGAGGAGCGGAGTGTGATCCTGAGCTAGAAACAGCCCATCACACAGCGAGCCTCACAAGGAAAATGTGACACCTGTTTAACACTTACCTCTCCATCAGCACCTTCGACTTTCTCCACCTGGATCTGATCGGCGTGCTTCTGCAGGTGTTTCCTTAGCAGACCCGGCCTGTTGAAGCTCTTGCCGCACAGAGAGCAGGGGTGCGGCTGCTGCCCCGTGTGCAGCCTCACATGATCCCTGAAGGACGACGCCGTGGAGAAAACCTTCTCGCAGATGGAGCAGGAGTACAGGTTCTGGCCCGTGTGTGTTTTCTGGTGGTCGACGAGCCCCGTCCTAGAGGCAAAGCGCTTGGGGCACAGCGAGCAGAGGAACGGCCTCTCTCCGGTGTGAGTGCGCTCGTGCTGGACGAGGTGGCGCCGCTGGACGAATCCTCTCCCGCACACCGAGCAGCAGTGGGGTTTCTCAGCAGCGTGCCCGAGCCGGTGACGCCGCAGGCAGCTGAGCTGGGCGTAGCTGACGCCGCACTCGGGGCAGGAATACGGCTTCTCTCCGGTGTGAACCCGCTGGTGGACCGCCACGTTTATCTTTTTTGTGAAGCGCTTGCCGCACAGCGAGCAGCTGTACGGCTTCTCACCGGTGTGCGCGGTCATGTGATCTGCCAGGCGGGAGGGACGTGAAAACTCCCGGCTGCATACTGAGCAGCGGTGGCAGCGCTTTGACCGGGGAGCGCTGTCTGAAGCATCATCTGGTGCAGAGGGACTCTCCACACCTGGAACGACCCCCCCTCCTGCAGGGCAGAAACATATAAATGACGTTTTAAAGGATTTCCTTTAACTTTACAAACAATTCATGAGAAAAACAAACAGAAGAGCAGAGGTGGAGGAGGACGCTGGGTGTTTCTGACCACGTGAGGGCGACTCGGTCACATTAAACTCCTCGATATCTGCAGCTGGGAGAAAAGCAGAACACTAACCACTAAAGAGGAGGGATGATTATTTTCAGAGCATAATCGTCTTTTAATATCTATAAAGTCTGTGCTGGGCAGGCACTCCTCCTGCAGCCTGGTGCTGATACCTGCAGAGCTCTCTGATTCAGCACTGGCCTGATATCTGACCAGCACTCAGCACTCCGCTCTGACACTAAAACGATCGAACGATGGTCCCTAACCTTGAGCAGGGAGCTGCTGGCAGTCCTCTCCCATTTCCTCAGGCTCCTCCTTCACTCCATTCATCTCCTCATGCTCTCCTCCTCCTCAGTGCTGACACGTCTCCTTCAAGCCTCTGAAATAAACAATCGAACACAAACTTCCTGCTAACGGTGAAAGCACCACGGAGTGCTAGTGCGATTCTGTGCAGCAAGGTGCCAAACATACCTGAGGCCTGGTTCGTTTCCTCTGAGAAGAGCCGCATGAAGCCGTCGTGGCGCTGCGAGTGAATCCTCACACTGAGACAGAAGCAAACATGAATCAACCTAAAACGTTGGTCAGCGTGCTGGATCTGCGACGCCAATGCACATGGATCAGCTAATGTAGCTCGCCATCATCAAGAGGCTTCTCTCATTTCTCTGTCCTCGTGACCTGAAAACCAGCCTCGGAGCGCCACGCTGAAGGACGTTTCACTGATCGATAACTTTGAATCAGCCAGATCAATACACCGTGGCCCCGCCTCCTCTCCGGTCGCACACAGCATCAGTCAGCTTAACCTCATCATCATCTCGTCTCCCGACCTCTCTATCTCTGGACGCCTCCTCCCCACAGACCACTCCCCCACTGGCGGCCACCTCTCCAACCCCAGCCAAACTCACGCACTCACGCTTCCCTCGAGATGGTTGTGAGTGGAAATCCCAGCAGACCATCTGTTTCTGAAACACTAAGATCAGCTGGTCTGGCACCAACAAGCAAACCCAGTTAGCTTTCTTCACCATCCTGATGCTCGGTTTGAACGTCAGCAGGTTGTTTTGATCATGTCCACATGTAGAAATGCACCTGGAGCTGCTGCCATGTGATTGGTCGATTAGATATTTATGTTTACAATCATAATCCAATAACCTGTTCTGCCGACACTCACACTCTCACATGGAGAGCATCTTGGGGGTTAGTATCTTGCCCAGAGACAATTAGGCGTTCAGACGGGAGCAGCCAGGGATCGAACTACCAACCTTCCAGTTAGTGGGTGCCCTGTCTACCAGCTGCGGGTTCAGTGACACTGTAAGCAGCATTTCCTGTTGAGAGCATCAGCGTGTGGAAATAAACTGATCCAGGATCAGTCCCGCAGTGATCAATGATCTGCTGCCTCTGCTTTTATGGAGATTTATTGAACTGCAGTCTGTGAACTTCTGTCCGAGCTTTAAAAGCCCAACCAGCAGTGCACAGCACAGCACTGTGCAAAAGTCTTGAGCTACTGCTCAGTTCTTTACATCGTACTTTCAGGGAGCCACACCTCCTTGTTCCTCTTTGGACATTTTCAGAGGAACGTTTTTGTGATTGTTGAGCCACTTAACTGTAACCTATGAATCATTCAAACATAGACATGTTCAAGTTAACAAAGACCTAACTGTAAATTGTATCTGTAGACACAAAAACATACCACCTTCATACTGAAACTATGATATTTGGCAGATTTCTGCACCAATAAGCTGATTCCAGGCGAGCTGTTAGCTGAAAACATAACTCAGCATGGTGTGCAGCGTGTCCTTAAAGATCTGAGGAAACTGGCCAAGTGAAGGACAGAAGGAGAAGCTCTAGACCTAAAAACCATCTGCAGCAGATGAACAGTATCTGGAAGACCCAACACAGGATCTGAGAGATGCGTCCGGACCTTCAGCTGATCCATCTACGGTCCACTGAAGCCTCATCAGAAATGGTCTCAGTGGAAGGATGTCTGTCATTAAGCCATTGTTAAGAAGGGAAACAAGGAGAATTGGACATTGTTGGTTCAAATCATGGTCAGTACGTACGAGGAGGTCAGGAGGAGGTCCAACAGTGAGAGTCTGCAGCCATCTGTGAAACACAGTGGAGGCTCTATCACAGTTTCATCAGCCAGCGGTGATGGAGAGCTTTAATCAAACTGATGAATTATGAACTCAGAAAAGTTCCACCAGAGTTTGAGCCACCATGCAGGAGCATCTAGAAACATCTGATTGGCAGCAGCTCCATTTTTCTGCATGACAATGATCCCAAACACTCAGGTCAGTGTGGATCGACTTACGCTAGATCAAGATTTAGTTATTCGCCAACTGTTGACCTCTCAAGAGCGACTGGTTTGGTGGATTAGTTCCAACCTTGACTGATTTCAGGCAGGCGTCCATTTTTGATAACTTGTGAGATAAAGTAGTGAACATTAGTGAGCAATGTGACGACGACAAAGGAAGACGCGCTCTGCGATCTCCGTGCATGCTGCCCTCTGCTGGTCCGAGGGAGCCAGACTGTGACGCAGCGGTGCGTTTGTGACCGTTTTATTATAATGTTACATGCTACTGTGTGCTGATGCTGGAGGGTGAGAGATTACTGAACAGAAAATGTATGTTTAAGTTTCATGCTGTAAAAATGTCACTTTATAACAAAAATAAATACACAGCTACAGATGATCGTGGATACAAAAAGAAATGTTACTGTAGAAAGAGTAAACTTTGTGTAAAGGTGTAACATATACATGAACAGTGTGTTTGAAATTCATTTCCATGTTTTATTGTTAAATGTTCGATTCATTTTGTTTGTGCTCCAAATAACTGAGATATTGCCCTCTTTGCTTGTTCTGTGCCCCCAGGTAAAAACACGGGCCCCACCCAGGTGTGGAACACCATTAGTCATGGATGGGCCTCCCCAGAGCCCGGACCCCTGAAGCAGTGTGGGACCATCCTGCCAGGGAACAGAACAAAGGCAGAAACATCCAAAGAAGCAGCCTGAAGCGCCTCACAGGAAGCTGATGGTCGAGTTCAGTCATGTTTGCACATATTCCACATTTTCATGACAGAGATGAGGTGGCTCAAGACTTTTGCACAGTGCTGTGCGTCTTTGTCTGCTCTCATTTCCTGCTCTTTATTTGCTCTTCCTTTACTGCATGATGTGCATTAAAGTGCGTGTTCAGAGCTTCCTGGTCACATAAAGAGGAGCTCGGAGCTCACGCTGAAGGTTTTTGGTGCCCATCAGCTAGCCTCAGAGCTAGCCCATCAGCTAGCCTCAGAGCTAGCCCATCAGCTAGCCTCAGAGCTAGCCCATCAGCTAGCCTCAGAGCTAGCCCATCAGCTAGCCTCAGAGCTAGCCCGCTATGTAAATGTAAAGCGTTCAGGGAGAAGCCCGGACCTTTAAACACACTCGTCCGTACAGACTGGGGAAAGAAAAAGGATCCGAAAAAGGATCTAAACCCGACGGTGTTACAGGAGCAGCCCTGACAGCAGAGCGGCTGATGCTTAGCTTTGAATGCGGCTAGCGCATGCTAACGCTAATTAGCTGTGATGGAGGAGGAGCGCCGGTTTAAAGGCTTCACAGCTGCCTTCAGCGAGGTAACCCGCAGGTGTACGGATGGAGCTCTCACCTGTCTGTCAGGAGCAATCACACCGACCCCAGGAGAACAGAAAAGCCAGAGAATTAAAAAAAAATAAAAAGAGCCAGAGAGCAGGTGAGTCCCACCTGAACCTCACTCAGTGCTGCCGCCGCTGGCCGGAAGGCGAAATACAACAACACTGCAGCGGGAGGAGGGCGTCCGCCTGCCGCTCGTGCACACTTCAGCTTAGACAAAAGGAGCCAGCTGTTTCAGTCTACGTCATCATACTTCACCTCACCCTCACCTTTGACCTCTGCAGGAGAGACTGCAACAACCTGGAGGTAACTCACCTAGAATTAATGGACAGGTGATCACACAGATGAGTTTATTTTTTAATTTTATTTTTTCTTCCTTCCACATGAAGGCAAACTGAAGATTTTTGAGCATCTTCATCTCTATGATGAGATTATTATTTCCACTTACATCACAGCGAATGACTGAAATCTGCCCCCGCGCCACAAATAAGACCCCACAGTTAAACTTCACGCCTCAGCGTCACTGTGGCCTTCAGAGTAACCTCTGTGGTTAGATATCAGAGAGACTGTGAAAGAACGAACCTGCTAAAAGTGTGCGCATTAAATTTCCTACGTATGAAACATGGTGGCGAGGCTGCCTCTGTGAAAGGTGGCGCCACCTGTTTTCAGGGGCTTCCCTCTGAAGTGTGACTCTTGCATGAACACTGAGACCTCGGCACGTTCAGCAAACGAACACAGACTCACACTGAAGTGACAGAAACAACAACAGTGTGTTTTTTTAGGATGAGCAGGAAGTGTCTTTAATTCTGGACACTGACAGCAGATCATCACAAACATCGGAGCGTTGCTGCCGCTGGCAGGAGGTCACAAAGCTGTCACACATTTATTCACGCACGCACGCACACACACACCCCAACACACACCAGAGTCAGTCTACTGCTTCTTCTTCACCACGTGAGCGCAGTCATATTTGCCCCGGACAACGGTGAGTTTGACCCCGGGCAGGTCCTGTGTCCGGCCCCCCTGCACCAGCACTACATTGTGCTCCTGCAGGTTGTGCCCCTCCCCGGGGATGAACACCACCGCCTCCTTCCCGTTGGACAGCCGCACGCGGGCGCACTTCCTGTTGGCAGAGTTGGGCTTCTTGGGCTTTCGGATCATTGTCTTCAGGATGACCGCCTTCAGCTGGGGGCGGCCAAACGTGGCACCGACGGCTTTGGGAGGGATTTTGGGCTTCCCTTGGCGGTGCATCTGGTTGAGTGTGGCCATGGTCCTGGACAGGAGGGGGGCGGTCCACGCAGAGGCGTGCTGGGACGCTGCAGAGGGAGGAGTTTATAGGAGCAGTTAGACGCTGAAATAAACTCGGCGCTCGCCCAGGTTCACCTGACGTCTGACACTCACCTTGAATCAGCGACGTCAGCGCCGGTCTCAGACTCCACAGAGACGCCATTCCTGAAACATCAGAGGAGAACATCTGTCACGAGGCCATCCTGACAACCATCAGCTGACACGCCTACATCACATACTCGAGTACTGATTTGGTCTCGTGTTATAAATCAACTAACAGCTGGACTCGCTCATCAGCTGTGATAGTTTACTTCCTCCTTGCGAGGTCAGTTTGACGTGTTTACACCTGAGCACCTGTAAATACACAAAAGTATCAAACTGCAGCTCCGCAGGGTCTCAGAGTGGACGTGAAACACTAGCTGTGTCCTTTGTGGCCCAACATAACCCAGAATTCATAGCGCGGCCCAGCCAATTCCATATTCCAACAATGGCGGCAGCTACTTCGTTTTAATATTACTCTGATTACTCTTTCTGGGTCACAAAATAAACTTTTAAGATATTTTCAGGCCAGAATGTAGCTGTGTAAACTTCAAATATCTGCTCGGTTTATCAAGACATCAAATATCTGCAAAAGTGCTCCGACGTTTTCGGAGACGTCTGTTACCCACCAGGAGGTCACGGGTCACTGGAGCCGGCGAGAACAGCGGACTCCCGGCCCATCGTTTTCAGTCCTCCGCAGTCTTTTGTTACTCAGGTTAAACATGATATATGCGTCTCTTAGATAACTTAAACATGTTCTTGTTTGGCTTTTTCAGTGTTTGATTTGTTCCTGAGTAAATCGATTTGTTTTCACTCAGCTGAATAAACGTCAAACACAAACTGATTAAACAGAAGTGTGAGATGGTGCAGAATGTACTCCAGTGTCCTGTTAGATGTTAGAGAGCAAGGAGCAGACAGCAGAGTTTATAAAACTCAACCGAGATGCAGATCTGAAGGCTAGACCGTCCCATTTCACAGCCTCGCACTTCCGGCCTTCTCGGTCTTCGAAGGACCCGGCCCACGTAGACCGCGAAGGCCGGGTCCTCCGAAGGATGGAGCCTAGGAATTGGGACACAGCTACTTTGTGTATAAAGGCTACTTAGCATCGTGGAGCACACTCCGTTATACTGACACAGATGTAACTGTCTGTGACGCTGGATTGAAGAAATAATAGTTGAAAGTTTTTAAGAACATGTTTAGCGCCACCTTGTTTCAGTATAGGGGGTGTTGGTTGGTCACAGCTAATACACTTACATTAGTTCATGTGTAAAACGCATTAAACAGTTTGGAGTCTGGTTTTGAATGTTTGCACAGTTGTAACTGACCTCAGGTCAGCAGGCAGCCTGTCCCAAAGAACAGCACCACAGTAACTGTAAGCACCCTCAGCACTGAGATCTGATCTGGGCACAAACATCAGCAGGTGTGACTGACAGGTGTGACTGGGTTATGGTGGTGTTGGGAGGGCCAAACCGCAGAGAGCTTTATGAACTAAAAGGTGACGTCATACAATAATCTAACCTGCTCGATATGAATCTTCAGTTAATCTGATTACAGAGATGCTGAAAAGAAACTGAAAAGGTTCATCTGGGCTGCAGAACACGAGCTTCCTGTGGGGACTCTGTGGTCTTATTGGTACTTACTGGAGATAAAACCTTGGTTTTCACGCCGAAGCAGGCAGCAGCTCTGGGTGGGTCCTCTGGTGTCTCAGGTGTCGGTGGGTCCTCGTGCACGAGTCAGAGGATCTAAAATGTGAGGTTAGATAAACGCAGTCGTGTCTATGAAACTCGCGAGAACTAAACTGAACGCGTGCAGTTCGCCTACCTGTGGAAAGAGCACACCTGTGCACGCGCTGATGTTTATAGGAAGAGACAGTCAGGCTAACGGTTAACATCGGCTAGCTTCAGGACGCGCAGACACACAGGTTACCGGAAGTTTGCTTGCTCCACACACACCTGCTCAGAGTCCGAGACAAACGGCCTCCACGCCGGCGGAAGGAAACGGAACTGTGACCGGTTAATGTCACAGTATTGATCGCATTCCAATCAAATCTATCAAGGATGTCAGCACGAGCACCACGACCTCCCAGCAACCCGGAAATCCTTCCTCTGTCACTGTAGCCTCCACTGGCTCATTACTGCCCCCTGCAGGAGGAAAAGGCAACTTCACGTTTTCTCCTGTTTCTTCCTCCTCTGTCACACCAAACCTCTGCATGTCCTCCTCTCCTGCATCCATGAACCTCGTATGAGCTCTTCCTCTTCGCCTCCTGCCCGGCAGCGCCATCTTCAATCTCCCTCCTCTGCACATGCTCAGACCATCACAGCAGGTCTCACCTCGGCCTTTAAACCTTCCTTTTCACTCCTGCCGCTCTCGTTCTCATTCGTGGGATAATAAAGGTTCTATTCTATTCTATTCTATTCTATTCTCTGAGAAGAGCTCAGGACCATCCACCGCTCTCCGTCTGTACCATCAACCCTCTGAGGTGTCCATGGTGACCCTCTGGAGGTGGAGAAGCTCACCTGAGGTTCTAACATCAGCATGTGCGTGATGTCCTCGGGGTCAGTGTGCACGGTTACTGCAGCGGGCGGTGAAATCAGTCCTGATAAGTGCCGGTGGCTTGAAGGTTTCGTGCTTCACACATGTCAGCTGATCTCTATCAGACATAGTTGCACATTAAACAGGTGGCCCACACGTGTGCAGGACAGGTAAAGCAGCTACAGCCTCACTCCGAGCTGCAGTCAGTTGGAGTGAAGGTGAAGATGAGGCCACAGCTCCTCCTGGTTCTGATGGCGGTCATCTGCGCTGCCGCCAAGCCTCTGAGCAAGGCGGCAATGACGAGAAACAAGCTGCTGCTGATCTCCTTCGACGGCTTCAGGTGGAACTACGACCAGGACGTGGACACGCCGAACCTGGACCAGCTGGCTGTGGACGGGGTCAAGGCCAAATACATCACCCCCCCGATGCTGACCATGACCTCCCCGTCCCACTTCACCACCATCACCGGTAACCATGACAACAACTTCATTTTAATATCAATTCAGTTTCAAAGTTGCAGCGGTCACAGCTAATACTGTGGAAAGTACACATACTGTACAAGTACAAATATTAAGTACCTGAAAGTACTTTAAAAAATGTTGAGTGTAAAAGAAGTCAAAATCTGTGTGATGACTCAAACTGTCGATTATTAACGTCATGAACAGAAATGTATTCAGGACATATTTGCACAAATATATGTGTCCTTTCATATTTATATGTATATTTATGTTCATACGAGTTAACGCAGATTAATCCGTGTGAGGGGTTACTCGGCGTAAACGCGTTAATGCAGCTTAACGCGTAGCGCAGACTGACTCACAACCCCTGAAATGTCTCTGTCAACACATTTCAGGCAGTTTGTCCAAAGTTCGTCCGTTCTGGCTCCAGACAGGTCGAGTGCATTAAAATTTTAGTCGTGTTAATAGTGATGACCGCGTTAACGCCGTATTAACGCGTTAACTTTGACAGCACTAGTTTATATCTACACCTATATCTCCATATTTAGCTATTAATATCTCTGTTTCTGCACTTTATATGATGTTTGTTGTACATTTGCTGCTCTGACAACATAATTTCCCTCTGGGATTAACAAAGTCTCTCTGATTCTGTAAAAGGAAAGTCTGGTTCCAGAAAAAAATGTATATGTTAAAAGTCATCTTAATTTCACAAACTGTTGCCAGACATCTGCTTTTGCTACTTCAGAAAATTGTTTTACAATTATTTAAGACTTTTTGAAAATATAAACTAATTACTGTGACCAAGAAAAGACAATGAGAGCGGATGAACAAAGAACAGGAAAGGCTGTGTCGACCTGGTGCTAAAAACAGCTACATGACTGGATACGAGCCATGCATGTGGAGAGTCGGGGTGATGTTAGGAATAAAATGATCAAATAAAGATGTTTATGATTTTATATACACATTGCTATGTGCTCATCAAAGAGTTGGCACTCCATGTAATAAGGGTCAAAAGCTTCATTGAGAGCTATGACTGAATTGAATTATTGTGATTGACATGTAGAAGTGCAAACAAGCTTACACATCATAACTGATTAAAGTCAGGATGATTTTTTCTGTGCCAAGTCCGAACAGAATGTTCCGGAGTAGAAAACAACAGGCTTAGATTATGTTAATAATCAATCATATCTGGACTTTGATAATCAGGATCAGCAGTCAAGTTACAGCAGACATGCTCCTCCATAATATCTCATGTTACTGCTGATAATAACTCATTACGCCTCTGAGTGCAGCTTTAATCTATAATAAATACATGATTTTAAAAATGCTTTCACGAGCAGGATCAGAGAGATTAGCTTTATGATTTATATTGCATCAAAGCAGTCGCCTCAGATTAGGTTCATGTAGTTAAGGAAACCAGAGAGATAAGCTGTGACGGTGCTGCTGGGAAAATAAACCCGTTTGAGACCAGAGTCCACTCATATCACAAAGGAAGCTGCTGCTGCTGCTGCTGCTGCAGCAGGGACAGGTTTAAACTGAGCTGAGGGCCAAGGATACGCAATGATGATGTTAACCAGCTGCTGAAGCTGCCACACTTTCTGAGATCCAACTTAAACCTTCTGCAGACTCTGTGTGACCCCCATCCCGGGCCTGGGTGAAGTGTTAGCGGTGCCTGGAGGACAGCCTATGAAGATGGGAGGAATATTCGCCAATACATCTTCCTCGTGGCCTTTCGGCCAATAAAAGCTTGCCTATTGGTTTTGTTAGTCTTACCTGTTGATTCAGCCTGCACAGTGCAGATCAACTGTGCAGCACACGACAAACATCTCTGCTTGCTTTGATGCTGCTTCACTGTTGTTTTTTGTTAGCTTTAAAGTTTAGCATGGTGCTAGCATGGACCGCTTCTATTTTGCACTAAACCAGTGTCACACACTGGGGGCTTGTCCAGGATTCAAGCCTGTGACCTCATGCATGCAGATCCCATTTATGTCTCATAAGTTGCACATATAGTAAAACACAGATGTGTGCAAATCCCTCCACACACAATCTGTGGGAAACACAGCTATAGATCATCTTTTTCCACAGATAAGAAGGTAAATAAAGTGAAGGCCATGCACAACTTAATGTCTGGCGCAGCTTCTATCGGGGTTTCCAAACGTAGCAGACCGCTAAATAAAAAGATCACTAATCTCTAATATCTGACCTTTGATAATTAGTTGATCTCAAATAAAGAATCTTACTTTTCTACTAAAAACTTAACTTTCTATCTGATTTTAGCTTCCTGTCCAGAGCGGTGCAGTGAAATGTGCTAAATCTTCCTGTGTGTTCTTTAGGCCGATGGGTGGAGGATCATGAAGTCGTCCATAACTTGATGTTTGACCAAGAGACGAACCTGAAAGTTCCCCACAAAGAGACGCTGAAAAGATCGGAGTGGTGGGACAATGGAGCTCTGCCGCTGTGGATCACTGCTCAGAACCAGGTGAGTGAGCGTGAAGGACACAGGATGATGCGTCGTCATGGTTATTTTACCACAGCCGATGGTCCACTCAAGAGAGTACCAAATGTAGAAAGTAGTCCACATCTAAAGGGGCCATTTTTATATTTGTCTAATTTGAGGAAAAGTAGGATTCTTCAGGAACATCACCGGTAAAAAAGCCAAGCTGGATGAAATCTGACTGCTCTTCCTGTGAACTCAAGAGTGCTTCTAACACTTCTGGACTATTTGAAGCCATAATACGATCACAGAGCTCGAGTGTGATGTGTTACTTACTATTCTGTTTAACCATTTTAATTTCAGGGTCTGAAAACAGCTTCCTTCTTCTACCCCGGAGGCGGAGCCAACTACAGTGGCCAAGTGGTCAATCGAGTGCTACTGGAGGAGTCTGGTCACCCCGACGACAATGAGACCGAGTGGCGTCAGAATATCGACACGGTGATGAGCTGGTTCTCCGAGGAGGACTTCCACCTGGTGACGCTGTACTATGGCGAGCCAGACAACGTCGGCCACGCCAAAGGGCCGGACCACCCGGACCGGAAAGAGATCATCCGTCAGATCGACCGCACCATCGGCTACTTGAGGCACGCTATTGATCGCCACAACCTCAGCGACAGGCTGAATGTCATCATCACCTCTGACCACGGCATGACCACAGTAAAGAAGCGGCCACAGGTAGACGAGGTCATCCTCAACCACTACCTGAATCTATTCGAGGTCGCTGGATTTGAAATCCTCGACTACGGTGGGTTCGGCATCCTGACGCCACTGCCAGGGAAGGAGCAGGAAGTTTTTGACGCTCTCTCCAACGTGCCCAATATTACGGTGTACAAGAAAGACGAGATTCCAGAAAGTTTCCATCTGGCCAAAAGTGAGCGTCTGCCTCCCATCGTGATCATTGCAGATCTGGGATTCAACCTGAACTCTGTAAGTACCCCGGCGTTTTACCTCCAAGAAGCCAGAGCAAAACTCCAAGAAGCGAAAGAACGTATCCTGACTTCTTATTGCTTCATACCAGAGATTCATCGTCTACGTGAATAAAGGTGACCACGGCTTCCACAACACTGAGATGGACATGAAGACCATCTTCAGGGCCTTCGGACCGAGCTTCAAGAGGAAGTACCTGTCCGAGCCTTTCGACAGCATCCACATCTACCCTCTGATGTGCAAACTGCTGCAGATCGAACCAGCGCTGCACAACGGCTCACTGAGTGTGACCGAGAATATGTTGCTCACCAGAGTGCCCACGAGTGCCAAGCCTTCGATCACAACGCCGCAAGGCTCTTTTACCACAGGTGTGTTCTCCTCGTCTGACGCTCATCTGTACTAGAGTAGCAGTCTGTTATCAAAGTCTCAGAGACTCATCTTTTATGTCTGACTCGAGTTTAGGTTCAGTTCAGGACCCTCTCGCCTCGAAGCGACCGTGCCGATCACCTCGGAGGGCTATGCATACATATACACGTTACATATTTCAGTCACGACTTTTGATTAAAAAAAAAAACAAAACCATTTTATCTATAAAAAGGTAGAATTTTGTACACTGCTTACAGACCTGTCATAAGTCAGCATCATTTGGTCCCAATGGTCATCAGGCATTCACATTAAAAGCTCTGGCCCCACCCACTGCTAGTCACCATTGATACAAGACGCTGAATCTCCACCTCAGCTACAGCCAGCTTTTGAAGGCGTCTCCAATCCAATCAGTGTAAAGAGTAATTTTATATCATAAGTGAAACTTTAATAACACCAGGTAAAAACCAGCTTAGCTTAACTTCTGGAGCTCTGAGTGAAGATCATGTGACGTGCATGTTAACATCAAACAATGACCACGATGCTCCTTTTCCTTTTTCAGCTGGATCGCAGGGAGCTCGGCTGTCAGCTGCTGCTGGCCATGTTCACCGTGCTGTAACTGTTCCAGGATCAGTTTGATACTATGTACAGCTGGATTTTCCTCATTTATTTTGCTGCAGGTTCACTCTGAAGGCTGTAATGTTAAATGTGAACAATCTGAACATTTTTAAAGAGCTCTTCCACATTTTGTGGTTTTTTTTAAACATGCCGCGTGTCACATGATGTTGCTGTGTGAGGCGTTTCCTTTCAGTCAGACTGAACGCAGGCTTTTTACACGATTCAAGGTCCTCTCTGGGACTTTTTGCCTCGTTATGTTTTTTCTGTGAATCAATCCCTACAGCTGAGGCAGAGAGTGTAAAAATAGCCTGAGCCTCAGAGATACAACGCATACGCTAACAGGAAATGCTCATCAATGGACATTTTAACAGGTTGTGTCTGAAACTGTGAGGACCTCTGGTGGATGTGGGAGGAACTGCAGTTTTTGCATCAAATCTCTTTATTGTCAAATTGTTGAAATAAATCCATTAAACGAGCTCAGCGACTCCTCCAGAAAAGATCGAAATGACTAGAGAAGGTCAGGTGACTCGCTGTGATCGTCGCCACCAAACTGATTTATTACACAAAGAAACTACGACAACAGCAGCTGTGACATCATTCATTTTTTCTGATGTAGGCAACAAGGTGATGTACAACAGAGACCACACACACACGCACGCACGCACACACCTAAATCAGCATGACGGATTAAATAAAAACACGTCGGAGGTGAAGAGCTTTGCCCGTTTCACGAACACTGAAACAGAAAAGTTCAAACCATGAAATCTAAATTTCTCACACCAGCCGTCTGGAGAGACTCAGGCGTCCGTTTTTATTTCCTTTCTTTTTCAGTTTGATGCTTCGGCAGTCAATCACAGACCGCCCGAGTTAAAAAAAAAAACAACAACCAAAAAACAAAACGCCAGTACAAGAAACCTGAGGAAGCCGCTTCCAGAAGTGGAGGTTCCGTGTTTCACCTTAAAACGATGAGAAAATAAAACGTCCATCTCGTCCGAGACAACGCAGACTCAGAGCTATGGCACACTCAGGCGAAGCCCGATTGGTCCCCCGTGACCTCTCGCCTCCCTCAGAGCTCCTCCCTACAGAGGAGCTGCACCGACCCCGCCTCACCATCCTCCCCTGGGGCGGTGGATCATAGCGACGTCTCGGCGTTCACGACTCTTTGTCCGTCCTCGTTCTCCACGTTTATCCGGACGCTTGGCAGCTTGTCGTGGCTGAAAGAGAACAGAAACTTTATTGTCAGAGACGGCGCGTCACTTCTTACAGGAAAAAAAAAAGGCTTTTATTCCTGTAACCATTTTTAATGGTTACAGGACTGCTCTTAAGTCTGACGTCATTCGCAGTTTCCGGGTCCAAACTCTGCTTCAGGTCCCAAAGTCAAACGAACACTGTGACATCACTGAGAGTTACAAACTGTCTAAACTCTTTCACCTGTAATAAAATGATGAGTGTGGCTGCTCTACCAGGTGTAACAATGAAGTTTAACATCCATGAAAACAGGATTTATGAAGTTTAACAGAGTTAGAAGTTAGCAGGAAGTTAGCTCGCTAGTTTCCACCTAAACATAATCTACCATGTTCAGACTGAGGGATTCCTGAACAAACGTACAGCTCTGCTATCACTTCAGACAGAAACTAAACAGCAGTGACGTTTGTAGGGTTACAAAGCTAGCTACACAGCTATGTTAGCATAAACACAGTGAAGCTGGAGGATGAAGGCTAACTTTTTTCCACTGGATCAAAGTTAACGTGAGGGTTCCCGATGGTTAGG
>VOQK01034370.1:0-10435 GCA_015052645.1 Benitochromis conjunctus
CAACTTGGGGTTAGTATCTTGCCCAATGATATTTGGCATGCAGACTAGGGGAGCCAGGGATCGAACCACTAACCTTCCAATCAGTAACTGACCTGCTCTACCACCTGAGCTACAGCCACTCCCACGAAGACAGACTTAACCCACAATCACATTAGAACAGATGATAACAGCTGATATCAATTCCACCCTATATTCATACCCGGTATCCTGCTAATGATCTTACTGATAATTGCATATAGGTTGTTCTATTCAAGCTGATTTAGCTTGCCTACAGTTTCTGGCACATGTGCTGACCACTTTAAGGCCCACCTCCTCCCCAGCTATTTCTTTTCACACCTTCTAACTTGATCAGTGTCACATCTGTTGATACCTGTTCCATCTCCCTGCCTCGGGCTTTCCATGTTTCTACATGGAGGGGCAGGTAGGTCAGAGCAGAACAGAGCCACACCACTACACATTAATTACTCCAGGAGGAAATGTTCTTTTGACTACAGTGAGTCTGACTTAAATGTATTTATTCCACATAAATTAAACCTTTAGCTCCTTTCTACAACAAAAAACAACCAATAACTGTATAAGAAATCCCATGAACCAATTATTTAATTGATCAAATGCTATTACCTAAACTATTTCTATTTGTATAATGGATTTGATTCAGTGTGAGTTGCGTGAAAGAAAATGCAAAGTTTTTTGGTTCAGTCATGAAATCAAGTATTTTATTTGTTGTGCTGATCATTATCAGTGACACAAAATTCATCAAATTTGCTGAAATATCACAAGAAAATAAATTGATGATGTAAAATTGCATATAGCAGAATACTTGCTTATTGTTGTAAAAAGTCTGCATTAAGAAAATCCTTACTTTCTCATTAGTCATATTTCAATTTATATGTACATAATGCAGCGTTTCCTCACCTTACAAGACAAAGAACAGTTAAAAAGCACCAGCAATATAGTGCCCACTAGGAACAAAACTACATCTACAGAGTGGTAAGAATACCAGGGTATGTTAGGACTCTGTTTTCAGTTAAAACTATATCTGGAAGAGGGAGCTATCCAGTGGCTTTCTTGTAGCCTTATCTTGTAGCCTTGTAAATCTCTTCATGTTCATCCTTTAAGACGGTATAAAGTAGTCTTGCTCAAGCATCAAGGAAAGCGGTAGGTAGACAAACTCAGGAGATATTTCAAATTCCCAGAGATGAGCAGTTGATTTACAGTGAACCCTATGACACGTGGAATTTAATTTGGGGGAATTTTTTGGTTTATCTCATAAAATGTATATGAAATGTAATCTAAATTGTACTAATATCAGTTTTTGTTCTGGCTTCATTCAGCTTAACACAAACTGGTGACTTACAGTATGGATTGATCCATCTCGTCTTCACTCATTGAGTGATAAGAGAAAATTAGCCTTTCGGAAACTGACAAATACAACTTGTTATTGCAATACTGTAGAGCTGAGGTTAAAAGAAGTTGCAGAAGTAGCAAAAAAAGAAAGATGCAGCCGAATTTTATGCCATTATTATGGTTAATGATCAATCACAAAAAACTGAATGTAGCATTAGTTCAGGCAAACCATGAAGTCAAGCTCAGCCCAGTCCCTCTAGGTAAAATGAAAATGGCTCACGTCATCACTCACGTTTGACTTTATGTTTACACACTGCAGTGTATAAACATTTAATAAAGAAAAAAACTGCTAAAAGCACAAGCAGCATAGCTCCAGCCAGGAACAAAACTACATCTACGGAGTGGTAGGAATACCAGGGCATTCTGTAGGACTGTGCTTTCAGGTGAGCTGCTCCTTTGTGCCTCATGACAAACTCTATCCAGAAGAGGGCGTTATCCAGTGGCATTACTGGTTTATCTCTATGTAGCCTGGAAAGTCTCTGCATGTTCATCCTGTACGAGGAATCATTAAGGACTTCCTCTAAGGCCTTCGGGAAGTTGTTGTCTTTGTCCACTGTAGCTAAGGTAAGTATTTTAGCTCCGCCTCTCTCTTTCAGACGTAGCAGGTTGTCATGTTGATCAAAATACACAGGATATGCCCACAACTGGGACTCCATGATACAAGGCTTCTTGGACTCCGTTTGTTCCTCCATGTGCCACAAATAGTTTTATTTTTGGATGTCCTAAAAGGTCATTCTGGGGCATCCAATCCACCAGTAAAGTGTTGTTACCCAGAGTGGCTGGTCTAGTACCTTTATACTTCCAGATGACTTTCTGTGGCAATTTAGCAAAAGCAGCAGCGATCCCATTTGCCATGTCAACAGGAAGTTCATTCACAAAAGTCCCCAGAGACATGAGGATGAAGCCGTGCTCTCCAGAACTCTGCACAAAGTCCTCCAAGTGCTGAGGCAGGGGTTTAGCAGGTTTGCACTGGAACCCTCCAATATAAACAACATTGGGCATTGTGGGACGTGGGTAATCAAACACAAAGTCCACTCTCATCAGCCAAATGTCTGCATCCATCATTAACTCATTAAAATCATAACCAGGCCCAAGATATTTGTCAGTTATTTTCTGGTATACTAGGTTAAACAGAAGGTTGATTTGTGTTTGTGTCGTTATGTGTAAAACCATGTTTGTAACTCTCTGAGAAAAGGTCATCTTGTCAGTATTGCCAGTTCCAGTCACAGGAATGTAAGATAATGGTGACGGGGCTATGGAAAAATGACCCTCTGCAGTTATTACCCAGCGAACATTATAAACTACAGGAAGGTTGAGATATTTGGCCAGAATGATTCCACCACCCCAGCAGGGGTCAGCGAGTATTACTTCAAATTTGCTTTCATTTAAGTTTCTGATCAACTCTTTATCATCTAGTATTGCTGTTACGAGTTTACCTATAGCTCTGTGAATTTCAACAAATTTGCTGAACAGCTTTACACCCATGTGGATAAAACCTGACAAGGAGAGAGCACCTCGTTCAGATTCTATGAGCTTAGCTGCCATTTTTGCCATAATGTCCTGAGTCACGGGGTTTTCCACTGGAACTGTGATGATGTTATAAATAGAGGACATATCCTTGATGTACCAGCTGTTGCTGGGACGTAAAACAGTTATGTTGTGTCCTCTAGAGTGCAAAGCCTTTAGTAGAATATCCATATTTACCCAGTGGCTGCCTTCTGAAGGAAACACTAAGATGTTACCTCCTTCACAGTCTCTGGGAATAAAAATGAGCAGCAGCAAAGCAGTGCAGCAATAGAGCACCCTCATCTGAAATGAAGAAAAAAAAAATGAAGTAACTGACATGAAAGCGATGATCACAGTGGAAACGCATGGTGAAAAATTCAAACTACTTTCTTTTAAAACTTTGTCAATGAAAAGTTTGACAGTGATGCAATCACGAGCCATATGCTCTTGCACTTTGATGATTTATTAAGTAACTTTCTGTTTCATCACTCACATTTTTGAATTTGTCGTAATAACATATTTGAAATTGGTACAGGTTTTATCATTGATGCAGATAATTAATCAGCTTGAGGTAGGTTCCGCGTTTTAAAAGAGAAAGCGTGTAACTGAATGAGGGGCGCTAAAAGCGGATGACGTAAGAGTCTACCGAATGTTGATTGGTTGACAAGTGGGCCGGAATAGAGAAGCAGAGCTACTGAATGTAGAGAAGGGAGCGACAACGGAGTTCAACGGGAACGGAAGAAGCAAAGGGAACAAACGATTAAAACCTGCAGTTTGAAAAGTACAGACGGTGGCTGCAGTCGACACTTTTCACTGTTTTCAACGTTCTGCTCCGGCTCTTTGTTTGTTATAACTCTGCTCTTCTCTGTGCCTGACTGATGGATCAACAATAGCATAAGCATGGGTAGCCCACACACCAGTTGTACCACATATTTGTGACACCGCGTCCATGGACAATAAACACACTGCAGCTAAGCAGGAAGTTCCAACTACCCGCGGACTAGAGCAGAGAAATGTAGAGAAAAGACAGACAGTCGGTGTTTATTCAGCACCGAAACGTTTGCTGCGGTGGTCTGTGTTCTTACATTGAAAGCCTGCATTTATTTATTTATTTATTTATTTACGTAAAAGTGCTTAAAATCCTTTCAACATTCCGACGATTTAAAGTTGGTTCTCCACAAAAACCTACAAAGATTAAGTGTCGGTCACTAGCTCCAGTCGCAATTTGAGCAGAGCTTTTTCGTGGAGTAGCAAAGTTAATTTTCCGTATGTAGTCACATTCTTAACACAGAGCGTTTCTACTTACTGCTGGACGTTTGGTTTCACCACACAGGAAATGTAAAGAGCCTGTTTTTCAGAGCGCCAATGAACTAGAGGAGAACTGTCCTCTATCCAAGAGAACAATCCCAGACGCACTTTGAAGCCTGGAAAGCAGGAAGTAATAACCTTATCTATCTGTGTTCAAAGGTGACAGGGAGACTTAGAAACCTGCGCTGAGTGTTTATGTACTCTGGATGAAAATTAGTGTGCCATTTACGAATTAATTGAAGTTGTACTCTTATTCATTTTCACTAAATAAGGAATTAACTTCGAGTGTTTTGGCAGCACAGTCTGTAGGCGTTAATCTTTTTTGTCTTCAGACGCAGTGTTGGTGTGTTTATGAAAAATAATCTGCACAATCTGTTAAGACTGCATGCTGACTATCAAGCATCAGTTATGAAGATTTTTCTTTTTTGTTATGCATTGAAAGGTTTATATTGAAGCTGCATTTCTTAATGGATAAATCATTTTGTATTCATTTTGTAATTTTGTGTGAATGATATTAAATTTAACTGTCTTAATTTTATATTTGTCTCTGTGTAATGTAATGTGACCTTAATAAGGTTTAATCGCTTCTAAATTTGCAACCATTCTAAATGTATTGGTAAGAGTTTCATATGTTAATATATATAGCCTAGATGCGTGTCAGTGCATCTATGGTGGTTAATTGCACATACAAAAAATTTGAGTGTGATATAACTGCAAGAAATGAATGTCTTCTGCTCATCTGCAAATCCTGAAATATTTTTTTTTTCCAGGATTTGCTTTTTTGATAAAGAAACAGCAAATTCTGATATTTTACAGAAAGCGCTCCCATTACCGTTGCACAGATGCGTATAGTATAGTAAGTATAATAGGTTATATTTAACAGGTTATATTACTAAAATAACAAGGCTGATTTTACACACATATTCTAAGCCCTCACACAAGATTGTTTTTTATTATGTGTGTGTATTTTACAAAACAAAGCATATGACAGTAAAATGTTAAATATGCTGTACTGACTTTGGAAATTGGTTTTCCAACAGAATTTGGTTAATAATTATCTTCCCCTTTGCATGTTAACATTTCTGTATCCCACAATATGCCGTTACCATGGAAGCAAACATATTGACACAGCACTGAGGGGGAAACTAGTGGCACAAAATACAGCATCATGTGTGGCAGTGGACACCAAGTAATGATCTGGAAACTGTTAGATAGATGCAAAGCAGAGTGGCAGTGCTTACCATTAGCTGCTGTGGAGAAGCAATGAGATGGCTGCATGGAGGGTGCGATTATTCTTGCCTGTTATTAGTGACCACGAGAATGTTAGAGAAACGGGAAGGATGGAAAACGGTGATGGTGCTGGGGGCGGACTCTCCTAAGGAACAGGAGGAGGAGGGGATGAGCATGCGTTGCCTGTTCACAATTGGAGGCAGCAGGGAGTGAAGCAGCATCTATGTAAGGCGAGAGAAAGAACCTGCATGTAATGGAGGAGCGGTACAGCAGCACTGCCGCTGTTGTTTGGACACTAACTACCTCCACATCCACTGTTAATCACTCTTAATGGGACAGACTCAGAGCAGGTATGGGTACAGCTGCATGCTCATATATTAAAATGTCATTTTTATCTTGGAGAGGGTCATCTTAGCAAGGTGAGGGTAGAACATATTCTTGACTTATGGAGATGATGTGCTGGATGTTATAAGTGTGGTTGCAGTTTATTATTTAGTGTAGATGATGCTTATTTGTTTTTCAAAGCCTTTCCCCTGAAATCCTTAAAAAAGATTTTATTCGGCTTTAATAAAGACGAATAACTTGGGATTTGAGCATTCACCCAATGCAAGATTTATTTACTCAGAAGCCACGGTTTTTAATAACTATTGTTTTGAATGTTTTATTTTCCAGCTCTGGGATGCCCAAGGTACCAGCTGTGTGGATCGAGTGCCACCTCTGATATGATGTGGAGAGCAGGAAGGGCAGCCACCTCTCTCACACTGCTGTTGCCATTGGTGTGCTGGTGCTACCTGTGCCACTCACTGCGTGAGTGTTTTAAGACCTGGGATGCCTGATGACAGAGTAGCAGATTGCTAGAAACATTATATTGAAAAAAACTTCGAATCATTAGAGTTCAGCTACAAGGAGTGACTCGTACCAGCATGCTGATATAAATTTTTATAGTTTGTGCTTTTGCTGCGAGTTTGGAAAAACAAGTTAGGTATCCTCTTACTGATTGAATATGTACACATTTCTAAAGCTAGTAACTAAAAGACTATGTTAAATAAAAAAAAAAAATAGAGTGCTTATCTTTTACTATGACACATGATTTTGACATAATACTTTGACTGATCAATCATTAATGTGTGTCTCCCTTGGTTATTATTGACTGAAAACAGAGGGTCTGTGTCATGCTAAGTGCATAAGACAGATGGAAAAGATTCCCTTTGGTTATGACACAAGAACAACTGAAGTCACTCGTAGAGGATTAACTTAGTACTGTTTACTGGTGGGCAGATGAGGAACAGTAGGAAGTGAGGAAGGACAGGAATAATAATATAAACTATACCAGTGGGAGAGAAGAAAGGATCTGCTGCCGTCAGTAAAGTATATACAAATATCCTTTATTTGTCCAGTATTTTGAAATCTCTTGTTATTGATGTTTTACATATTTGCCTGACTGTAGCAACATGTGATCTTTAGAGAATTTATCACTGGAATTCTGAGCGTCTCACATTATATATTCCATGTTTATTGCATAACATGCTTAGTGTTTTGAGATGCTTCCCAGTGCACTGAACAAGCAGAAGCTAGCATTGCCGTGAGGGAATGATTTAACGTGAAATGATTTTTACGCAGCGTTTAGGCGAAAATCTCATTTCTACTGACAATGAATGAGCTCCAGGTTTGTCTCATAGGACATACTAAATTTTTTATGCTACTTCATTTATGACTGAGCACATTCCCAGGTTACCAATAAATCATCAGTGATGAATGTAGAATCCAGAAGATTCTCCTGCTTGTTTTTCACCCAGTGCAGAAGGAGCTCCAAGAGATGATGAATTTGCTGATCACACAGTCATTGATTGAGGCTGTTTGAAGCCTTGTCTTTATTGATCCACACAGAGTGAGGGTGACACCATATATTTGTGGTCAGTCTTGTGGTAGATTTGGAGCCACATTCACTATCCATAAATTGAGTTTATTACCATGGAGGTGAAGAATTAGTAGTCTCTTGTCTGTACTGGCATTCTGATACAGCAAAGCGATGCGGCAGTTGTAAAACAGTTGATCCCTTAATGTGGTGGAATTGGTTCAATGGCATGACCACATTCTGTGCCACCTGGTCTGAAAGTGCTTTGATTATAAAGAAATGTAGTTTATATAGTGAACAAACTAGGCTTAGATGAATTAAAATGGTTGTAAAACCTCAGTGTATGATAGCACCCTGTAGTTGTTTGTGTTTTAACAAGTCAGCTCAAGAAAAACTTCTTGCCTATAAGTACTTCCCTAAAATTTGGCATCAACAGCATTTCCACAATTCACCGTGAACAGTCCAAGTTCAAGTCATTTTTAAAATGTTGACATCTTATGTTTACTTTTTGTTACATGTGCAGTAAAGATGGCAGGATACATTAGTAAGCAGTGACTTTTACTGAATAGGATTATCCTTCAAATGAGAATGTCCGCATTATTTACAGTCGTTGCTGCATATGACTCACTGTGCAGTGATGTGATGATGAAAGGTGTATAGACATATCAGGTTCTCACACTAGTGAAGGAATGGTACAAAGTAAATAGGAATTGAGCCAAATCGCTGCAGTGCTTTCTCTGATTACATTTAAAATTGCAAACATACATTTCATTAGTACATATGCATGAAGCACAGTCGAACTCAGAGGTGGGGAACTCCAGACCTCGAGGGCCGGTGTCCTGCAGGTTTTAGATCTCACCCTGGGTCAACACACCTGAATCAAATGATTAGCTCATTAGCTTCTGGAGAACTTCCAGCCATTTAAATCAGCTGTGTTCAATCAAGGACACATCTAAAACCTCCAGGACCCTTGAGGCCTGGAGTTCCCCACCCCTGGTCTAACTGCAATGTTTTATTTGGATATCTTTTGGAGGCTATACTCTGCAAACATTAACTGATGGCATCTTACACACTGGGAACCTGAAAGAAAAAAAACATTGCTGAAATGCTGACATTTGTCTTTAGATAACCATCATCACCCAGACCATTCCAGCTAAACACTAAAAATGCACCACTCATGCCTGCTATAATAAAAAATACATTTCTTTTTGATGACTCCATTAGCAAAGATTTACTAGAAAAGGTTTGTCCACCATACCTGGCACTCGTGGTAAATGCTTCATACATTCACTTTTGTTGTAGTAGTCTTAATTATATGTTATATGTTCAATATGAGTTTGGTTGCTAACTTTGGTTTGCAGACCAGAAGTCATAACCAGAAGTGCTACACATAAAACATGTCATTAACACAACTACCCTGTTAATAAGTAATGCTATATTTTCTGAATTACCTTAAAATAAACATAGATAGATAAATGGATAGATATATATTTTAAAAATCATGTCATTTCCATCTCTTAGGTATTCCAAAACTCTCCTCCTACGCAAAAGCAGAAGACAAACTATTCAAATATCTCTTTAAAAACTACCAGAAATGGGTTCGTCCAGTGGAATACCTAAACCAGACAATCCGTGTGAGGTTTGGACTAGCTATCTCCCAGCTAGTTGATGTGGTGAGTATAAAGCAGCACTGATTATTACTGTGATAATGTTTAGCTATGTGTTACCAAGAAATCATATAAAGGACATAAAATAGTTAAATGCCATTTTAATCACTGCTCTGTTCACTGGTCTCTAAAATTTCATGTATGTATCACTTAACATAAAATTTGAATGTTTTTGTACAAAATTTGTTGTTTTACGATTCTAGGATGAGAAAAACCAATTAATGACAACTAATGTTTGGATGAAACAGGCAAGTACCTTTATATCTATACTTACAAAATTATGTAACATCATGTTGCGCCATTAATATTTCTATAGTAGCTTTCTAAGCTAGATTTACAAGAACAGTATTTACAAAAACTAGAACCTTTAAAATATAAAAAAAATACACAAAGCACGTAAATAAAAAGAGGGCATATAATAATAAGAGGATGCTTATTCCACAGTCTTTGGACCAAAACAGTAAAGGTACTCACTGCCTTTGTGTTAAGACTTGACTGTGGAAGCTGTGACAGCAATTAATTGTCTTATCTGAGAGATCTGGTTGCTTAATGAAGAGTTAAGTGTTCTGAGATATAAAGTGGAGCTCTATCGTGTAGTGATTTAAAAGTAATCAATACAATCTTAAATTGGATTCTGCAGGAATTGTGAAGCCAGTGTAGCTCTGCAAAGACTGAAGTAAAATGCATTGAGTGTTTGTAGCCTGCCTGCCATGTTTTGTACTAAATGTAGATGGAAAACTACTGCATTGTTAAATGAGTTGCAGCACTCAGTTATATCATTGGGGACCATCTGTCTGACCTTGGCAATATTTATAATCTGTACAAAATAAGATTTAATAGTTTAATAGTTAGTCTCGGGTATTGGTTGTCCAACAGTAGGAAATTACACTATGAGGAATGTAGTCGGGAGGAATGAGAAGGATTTCAGTTTTATGTGAGTTCAGCTGTAAGAAGGTAGCTGGTCATTAATGCTAGTGAAGAATGCAAGAAAGCTTTAGCTTTCTAAAGTGTGGGCCTGGACCCACTGGTGGACTGCAAAGGTACTACAGGTGGTCCTCAATAATAACAGAAATTCAGTTTGGAATTACTCAAGTATGTACAGTTACATATTTATATAAATGTATTTGTTTATATAAAAGTGAATTCAAACTGGTAAAAGAAATGGTTAGGTTGTGATATTACTCTGGCCTAAATCTTACTGGTCTTATAGTGGCAGTGAAAGGGGAATCACACATGGGCCATAACACTTTGCATCAACTGGGTAGAATTAGCAGTTTATAACCTGTGGGCTACAGCACTCTTCACTTTGGGAATGGCTGCTTTAGCTTTTTAACATGTATTATAACAGAACCGCATAGACTGGACAGGAAAGCCAGGATAGAGAGCAAGGAAAGGTATGTGGGAAATGGCCCAAAGCAGATTTGAATCTAGATTACTGCAATAGCCTTAAGGCATATGAATC
>VOQK01034373.1:0-11631 GCA_015052645.1 Benitochromis conjunctus
GATATCACAGTTGTTTTGTCTCTTGGCCCCTGTTTCAAGGACACCTGTGTGTGACTGAACGTTGTTGACTTTTGCCTGACCGCTGAAGGACACAGTGTTTCAAATCTACCAGGCCTCGCACACACAATGCATACACCCCACGTACACTGATGCTGACACACACGCATTTCCTCCCAGGAACCAACGCCTCCACTGCTTAATTCCTGCCGACGTAGAGGGGCGGGTCTGGACCAGCGCCGTAGAATGGCAGCAGGACTGGGCGGGGTCTTCTCTACACCGGTTCACTTGACACACCCTTCCCCACCCCAGTTGCTTGTCACGTGTCTCTTTTTTTTTCTCCTCCTGATCCTGATGTGTGTACTTCACTGTTTCCAATACTACCTATTCTGACCTGTCTCCCCGATGTCATGTTTGTGAAATGTATGTCTGGTCGGAGAGGTCCAATTTCACTACGGGAAACTGTATGTGACAAATAAAGGTTCTATCTAATTTCACGTCCCCTTTTAAAGTAGAGGTTGACACTAGCGCCTGTGGTGCAGGAGCTGTCCTTATGCACGAGGACCATCACGGCGTGGATCGCTCGATTTGCTATTTTCCCAGAAGTTCAACAAACATCAGATGAACTATAGCAGTATTGAAAAAGAAGTCCTTGCGTTGTTGTTGGCCCTACAGTATTTTGAGGTGTATATTCGATCCAGCTCTGTACCTATTCAAGTATTCACTGACCATAGCCCATTAGTGTTTCTCTCCCAAATGCAAAACTTAAATCAGAGACTTATGCGTTAGTCCCTGATCTTGCAGGATTTTAACCTGCAACTCAAACATAAGAAAGGCACGGAAAATGTCATCGCTGATGCCCTGTCAAGAGCAATGTGCTAGTGTGGAATTAAAAAAATAAGTGGGTTGTTTAATTAATATGGAAGGGGGTGTTACGAGCAGGCATCGTTTGTGTTTGTTGTTTGCGAATAATGAACCGTGTGCTAATGTTAATCGAGCTGTCCAGGGGCCCGGCTGTGATTGGCACGTGGATATACAGCTCTGGGGTGACTGGTTCCAGCTGGAGGACCCGCCCATTAAATGAAGTCTGGAGCGCGGCCGGCGAGAGAGGTTCTCGCACTTCTTCCAACATCCAAGCAGTACGCCTGTGACAGCCGCTGGCTGCAGTCACTCTGTGACAGTTAAGGAAGTGGAGTGGGTAGGGGTGAGCTGCCGTTTCTTTTGATCACTCGTTTGTCTCCTGTGTTGTGTAGGTTAAGGAGGTCAGACTCTTCTGTTTATTATTTTGGCCTTGGCTCAAGTGTTGGCACTCCTGTTTTGTTGTTTCCTTTTATCACGCTGCAAACAAATTACTCTGTAACGAACAGATTTGTTTCTTGTCACTTCTTGGGTCTTGGGGGGGAGCGAGTGCTTCACTCATGTTATGACCTGGCCCCTAGACGGGTCGTAACACCAGGCTTGTATTAAAGAAGCAATTTAAAGGTTTAGCATTGCACTCGGGTAACTTACAAATGTCAGTATTCTTAATATTCTTCCTCTTCCTGCTCTCTTTTCATCGGCCTCCATCTTACTTTGTAACTAACATCCTCCAAAAAACCCTCTGCATGTCCTGCTTCACCACATTCATAAACCTCCCTAAATTCTTATTCTAATTCATCTGTTTCCATCTCACTCTAGCAACTCTCTTGTGCACTGTTTTTTGCTTTGATGGTTGACCATAGGTATTTAAATCCATCTACCTTCACTAGCTTTAGTCCTTGCATCTTCACCGTCACACCTGCCTCCCTCTCATTCACCCACATGTATTCTGTCTTGCTTCTACTTACTTTTCATTCTCTCATCACAGATCACAGTCTATGAACAGCACGGTCCACTGAGACTCCTGCCTGACCTCACCTGTAAAGTCGTCTGTCACTAATGCAAACAAGAATGAGGCCCTGGCTGCAGCAGTGAATGATTTTCTGTGAAATCACAGAAAAGATCATCTGTTGGTCATCATCATTGGTTAACTGCACTGAACTGAAACAGGAGAATCCAGCAGCTGGCCATAATACTAGAGAACACTTTTCTGTTAAATAGATGAGTGGGTTTTTTAGGTTTACCGACGCACAAAGTTCAAATTCTGAAAAGTGAAGCCAATTTAAGCGTCCTATAGAAGTCTGGAAGTAAAGGAGTCTCAGGTCTGACCTTTGTAAACACTTTCTTGATGAGTCATTCATTTCAATTTCATTTTAAAAATTTTGGCCATTTTGTTTATCAGAAGGGGGTATACTTTCATTAACTAACAACCTATGATTGACAAGTCCCTAGCCAATGTGCGCACAGTCTCACAGTAAGATCCATCCCTTGCCCATCAAATCTGTTTTCAAGACACCAAGATGGCCAAGATGCCATATCAACCAGCTGAATTCTAATTCTCCCTATTCTCCATATGATTTTACTCCCAAAATAATGTCATGATAAAGTTGGCATCAGAAAAAAAGGTGCTATTATGTTCCTAAATTAGCAGAGAACTGAAGCAGCTGTTCCCACTGACATTAAGTTTTCGAGTACTTCAGTTGACTTTTTGGCACAGTGGACACAAATGACACACAGACACATGCTAAACCTCCACTGACCAAATGAATTATTAAACCCTGACAAGGTGCTGGTAATGCTGTCATTGTGTCAGCAGGCTCACTTGTGTTGGAACAAGGTGCTGATCTTAATGATAGACCAGGATGTCATAAATACAGTATGATGGTCATCCATCATTGATGAGGATCTAGACTGAGGTTTCAGATTTCCCAGCAGGGTTCTCATTATCCGGTCAATTAGGAGCTCGCAGAACAAAGACCAAAGACTGAGGGAAAAGAGGCGACAGAGCAGAGAAAGATGGGACAATCAAGGTGCTTATTCTGAATGGGGATACCAGGGACTAAAAAAGGCACTTAAAAAAAGAAAAAAAGCATGCTTCTGTCAAACTTAAGGGGAAAAAGATGATGTACTTACACCTGAGGAAAGCTGCCCTCATCCTCTGATCAGGAGCCTGCAGAGACAAAGAGGACAGCGGGAACGACACTGGTGCTGCCCGAACGAGACAAAAAAAAGAGAAAAGTGGCTGCTGAAAAAAATTGTATTATTATTAAAACATTTTTTTAATCTCCTTTCGCTTGAGCGGTAAAGGGAAGATGAGCAAAATGTTGAATGATGTTTCAATAGCACGTTGGGAACACAACAAAAGTTTTCAAGTTACCAAATGGAATCATTTAAAATTTTAAACCAGCTAAAACAGAAATAGGAAACATGTTTGCATGCAGTTTAGTCACTTAGAGGAACTGTTTCATGCTGTTGGCCCTTTATCATGATGGCTGACCATCGCTGTCCAAGGTACAGCACTACTGAGAGTGGGTGGCTGGGTTTCTAGTTAGTTATTGAACACATAACTTAACCTTTACTAGCATTTGTTAAATTTGTAACATGTTAATAATGAATTCACCATAATTAGGTTGCCTCTGGGACACACATTTTTGATTTTTGAACAAACAGAATCAGACTGTAACCATGTCAGAGGTTGTGTACAGTGGTACAAGCTGAAAATCTAATTAAGCGTTGCTAAGATATGAACATAAATGTCAAAAGAGCGAAAGGAAAAGTCAGCAAATAACATGAAGGACTGGTCTGCACTGCTAAACTCTACACACTACCTTGTACCTATTTCAACTTATGGAATGTTATGCACTTTAAAAGTCCCTTTAAAAGTGCTTTTCTAGTTTTATTGATTCCAAAAGCACCATGCATTCATACAGCACTTTCTGTGCACTTCAAGCAGGGTTCAAACAGTGCTATCCGTGCCAACTCGTAGCATGGTGGTGGAGTGGTAAGACATTAAGATCCCCACTGTGATGCATTTTCCTTTTTTATCCATCTGATGCAGAGTTCTCACCTTTCTTTGTAATGCAGTGACACTTGAGAAAAGAGTTGTAATGTCTCTTTCCTGGAATCACGATCTGTTACTCAAAAATTACACAAACCTTATTGTTGAGGCTTCATGTGGGACCTGTTTCCTTTCGGTTGAACTACATCTGCCAATCAAAAGAAGTGTGCAGCTAGCTAACATCACAGTGAGGATGCCATTAATTTTAATACCCTGTTGTTGTCATGAGTATAAGCCTCTTATCACACATCAGTTCATAAGTACCTGGGTCATAACTGTATTTCTCTGATGCACTGAGTAAAACAAGGCAAGTCCCTTGATATTTCAAGAGAAGGCAACAGAAATCTCCCAAACTGGATAGTGCACACCAAAGCAGTGAATTTCAGTTCAGTATTATTTATATATCACCAATTCACAGTCTCCTCAAGGACCCCACAGTATTACAGAGAGAACCCCCTAAATTAGGCAATCCCCAATGAGGAAACGCTTGGCAACAATGAGAAAGAAAAACTCCCTTTTAACAGGAAAAGACCCCCACCAGAACCAGGATCCAGGAGAGGCAGCCATCTCATGTCATTTGGATGGATATATTATATTTAATATATTAAATTATAGTCACGTGAAAAAGAAACATTTCATAGGACACTAAGTGCATGCTTACTGTTTCTACAGGAATTAAGAGTGAGTAGCAGCCAGGTAGTGCTAATCAAATCATTTGATTTACTGATCATCAGCAAGCGTGAGCAGATTTTAATGGGCTTAGTTAGCATGTTAAAGTCCATGACAGCACAATTAGAAAAAACACTGAACAAGCATTTTTTTATTTGAAAAAGTTATTGAGAGAAAGCCTCTTTTCTCTGAAAATCACAGCAACACAGTAAAGCTCCATTTGAACAAACTACAAGACTTCTGGAACAATGTCCTGTGGACAGATGAGATCAATGTGTTCGGCCACAATGCACAGCACCACATTTGGAGGAAACCAGCCAGAGCCTATGAGTACAAAAACCACACACTAACTGCCAGGCATTGTGGTAGAGGCGTGATGATTTGGGCTCGTTTTGCAGCCACTGGACCTGAGCACCTCGCAGTCTCCTCTTTTTACCAAAGTAATATAGAGTCAGATGTCAGGTCATTTGTTCAACAGATAAAGCTTGGCCAAACTGAGTCATGCAACATGTCAATGATCCCGAAACTTTTACAACAGAATGACTGAAAAATAAAAGAATCAGGATGTTTCGATGGCCAAGTCGACCTGACTGAAATGTTGCTTAATGAACTGAAGCAACTTGTAAAGAAGAGTGGGCCAAAATTCCTCCACAAAAATGTGAGAGACTGATGTTTTTGTACAGAAAGTAAGAATTACTACATTATATTATATCACATTATCTTTTTTCCACTTACCCCTGGTAGCATGTTGCCCTGTAGACAGTTGCATTTGAGGTTTGGAGTTCTCTGCACTGTGATTTCGGCCACCTCCCCAGTACAACAGATATGAGTGGTATGAATGACATTTGATTTGAAAATAATGTCACAACAAAACAACATGCCAGTGAATCAAATCCACAAATTTGGAGTTTCCATTAAAAGAAAGAAAGAAACACCCCGATATGAAAAAAACAAACAAAAAAACCCAAACGAAATTTAAGAAAACGTAAAAAAATGAAGTGATAACAAATCTGCAGTTATGCCGGCACCTTTGTGAGACTGCATTTACAGCAGCGCTTTGAGAAAAATGCTATCAGCAAAATGCAGTGTCCACCATCTCAGCGTGTTAACATGCAAAGTAAAATAACAGGATGATAAAAATGTCTGAAGTTTTTGCTTATGTCCATAAACAGCTGCAACGGATTTAATATGATGAATTTGAATGTAATGATTTTTGCTGCAAGAAACCTGTTTCACACTATTATTCATACTATAATATGTAGACTATTGCAGAAACTTGAGGACTGATGGATCTGCACTACAATCCCTTAATCACATCAGGAGATTGTCTTAATTAGCTCCACTATCTTTCCGCTTACCCCCTAATATAGCGTGGACGATGCTGCTTCCAATTACACCAAAATGAACAGATTAGAATACAGCGGAGCTCATCCTGGTCCTCTTCAGCATCGATAATGAACAATTCCCCTCAGTGTCATGGAAAACCCAGTAAAAATGGGCCACCTCGAGCTTTGACTGTGCATGTTTGTGTTTGTGTGCGTGTGTGTATCGTGTTTCTTGTGCTTACTTTTTACATGCTCTCCACCAGATTTGTAGTTACCATTAACTGGAAGAGAAATAATAACAACAATAATAATATTACAGTGTACATACAGCTCATATATGTATTTTGAATCCATAAATGGACTTGATATGATCTAAATATAGACTGAGTAGGGAAGGGAATCGAGAACCGGTTCTCTACAAAAACCGGTTCCCAGTAGTCCAGTTCCTTGCAATCTTCCTGCCTATCGATCCCGCTTATCGATTCTTGCACTCTCACTACGACCAGCAGATTTCGGTTTGTGTGTCGGAGGAAAATAGGGGCGCAGTCTTCAGCGTGGATATGGACATTACTTTTATTTTTATTGCACAAAAGGATGAGAGCGCGATGGTAAAGTGGAGACTGCTCCAGGACAGAAACAACTTAATTATACTGCTAACACAACTTCGGCTGTTAGCAAGCACCTGCACAGACAGCATGCTAACGCTAAGCTAACCATGAGCCCAGAGTGATGTTACAGCTGAGTAAATGCCGACCCAGCACCGTGATAAAATGAGCCGTCATTTGCTGTGAAGCCAGCCGCTGCTGAACTTCAACAGGCGGCAAACTGATGAGTTAGGCTGCAGCCTCCGTTTCTACCTGTTCATGTTTCTGAAGTAGATGATAAGAAAGATCACGTGTGTGCTCATCAGGATAGGGATTTGTGTTGGTGTGTGGGGCTGTAGCCTGTAGGTTTATATTGTTGACAGTGTTTCAGGCCATTTTACAAAGTAACATGAAAGGAATGTAACAAGTAGTATAACGAATTCTTTCTCCTGGATGTAATTGAGTAAGATACTTGAATTACTTTTAAGTGTTCTGTGTAATATCTGTAATAATTTTTTTCAGTAATGATGCCAACACTGATCACAACAAAGAGGAGAAATACCTCCAACATGCACAAATATTTGACCACTAAGCATGTAATTAATTTCCATGAATGTAATGTCTGTGAATATGCTGCTTAGAGATGGTGGTGACTCTCAGTGAGAATGATAAGAAAATTGATAAGTGAATCAATAAGCGATATCGATAATGGAATTGGAATTGCGAAGTTCTTATCAATTCCTGTCCCTAAATGTGTGTGGGTGTTAGCGTCTTTGAAGCTCATCCTAAGTTACCTACCTGCGCAGGTGATCTTGTCGACCTCCTCCCTGCAGACCTCCTCTATGTGGCTACGAAGGTGACACAGTGCTCTCCTGGCACCACTGAAGGCCTCCGTGGGCAGGCTGAGGGTGCCGGAGTGCCAACCAGTGGCGAAAGGGATGCAGAGCAGCTGAGTGGCCTGAGCCGATGAAAAAAGAGAGTGGAAACTATACTCCCAGTGCTGCAGGTTTAGCCCGCCTTCCCCCCACCCTCAAATCCTCGTACAATTAAATTTGAAAATAACACTTAGGCAGTTGCTGTCTTTTTCCACTAGCCACTGCTGACTCATTCTCTCCTTTCATCATTTCTTCCTGCTCATAACTCGTTCACACACTAATGACTGGACTGGAACTCACCTGCGTACCCACTCAGGTGAGTTCTTATGTCCTCCAGGATGCATTAACGGTAATGGGTAAGTATCCAATTCAAGAGCTGCTAATGATTCAATTTTTCTGAGTGAGACCAATTGAGAGTAAAAGTGGCTGATGTGCAGGCGTCCTTTAAAGCAAAGCAGCAACCAGTTCTGTTTTAATTGATGAGCCAATAACAGATAATTAATCAGCAGCTGTTTGAATAATTGATGATTTTCTGGAAAGAATTGAGAACATAGTGTCTCAAATGTGAAAATGTACTCTTTTCTTTCTTTTACTCTGAAATTAGTTCAGTGTTTCATTAGTTTGTTCTCGCTCAATTAGAAAGTGCTACAACTCCACCAATAAACCGAACACTTGCCTCCGGACGTCACCACCTGATAGTCTAACCCTGGGGTACAAGTTTCCTGGGGTACACATTCTCCTAGTCATGCTCCTGAAGTGTTTAAAAAAACCCCAGACAATTTGGTCTTAGCAGGTAACCCAAATCTCAGTGACTGAGATGAAGGCTGAGTCAGTTTGAAAAAGAAAATGATATCTTCTCTCTGGACAAGCTTAAAATCCATGGTGAAACTGCCGAAATGCAGTGAAAGCAGGCAGAAGGGGACATTCACAGTATTAAGACTGTGCAAGAAGCTTCAGTAGCTAAAAGGGGACAGCAGACAAATGTAAACGGTACCTTTATTAAAGGTAAGGCAACTCTACTAGAGTAGCTTTGCATGATCCACACTTCAGAAACTGTACACTACTCAAAATAAAAGGAACCCTTTTAAATCACAGTGTATAATCAAGTCAGTCAAACTTGTGGGATATTGATCTGGTCAATTAAGTAGCAGAGGTGGCTGTTAATCAGTTTCAGCTGCTTTGATGTTCATGAAATTAACAACAGGTGCGCTAGACATGCAACAATGAGACATGAGGCTAGGCAACAACACCCTGACTGCCATAAGATATCCGGATAAAATCATTGGCCCCACTGTCAGACCCTACACTGGTGCAGTGGATCCTGGGTTCCTCCTGGTGCACAACAATGCCTGGCCTCACGTGGTGAGAGTATTCAGACAGTTCCTGGACAATGAAGGACTCTATACAATTGACTGCCCCCCATGCTCACCTGTCCTAAATCCAACAGAACACCTCTGTAAATTTATGTTTTGGTCCATCCACTGCCATCAGATTGCACCTCATACTGTCCAGTAGCCTCGCGATGCCCTGGCCCAGATCTGGGAGGACAGCCTCCAGGACACCATCCGTTATCTCATTAGGAGAATGCCTAGATTCTGTCAGGCGTGCATACAAGCATGTGAGGGCCTAACAAACTTCTGAGTACTATTATGATTTGCTGCAATTAAATTTCAGCAAAATGGACTAACCTGCCTCATTATTTGTTCATTTTTATTTTTGGGCTTCTGTGCTCATAACCAGAGCTGTGTGCCTTAGATGACTATATTTGATGTCAGTGACACAAGTATAAAAAAGTCTTTTGGAAACTGAATGTTTAAAGCAGTCTGAAATCTTTTTTGCCTCACAAAGATCACATGTATGTATGTGTCCGCCATGATTATCAAGTTTACCATGTTATTGTCAGCATCCCACACTGTAACAGATATATATATGACAGTAAATAAGGAAACATATAATAGGTCTATAAGAGTATATAAGTATATAAGAAAGGCATATTAAAGACTTTCAAGCCAACCTGGTTTTATGTAGCATTCCCTTTAAGATTAATAACTAAAGTGCCTTTCCATGAACAAACTTATATAGTAATGTAACAAACTTCCTTAACTTTGTAACCAGCACACTGCATTCTTCCTCACCTGTAAGAAATGAGCATTATCCTCAGACTGCAGCAGCTGGCTGATCTCCTTGTCTCGCCTCCTCAGTTCCTCCAGGTCCTTCTCCAACAGCTCTATGTCACTTTCAGCTCTCGCCACGATTGCTCGCTCTTTTGCTTCCAGCCTTGCTCGGGCCTACAGCACGAGCAGAAGATTTAATTCCCTTACAAAACTGTGAACGTTTCACATTATTCTCCTTAGAGCTGCTACTGTTGCAAATACTGGCAATATTAGAACTTATGCTTCTAGCTCCTGCTACTCACCTCCACCTTGGTTTTTTCCAGGCATAGTGCCATATCAGCAAACAGAGCCTCACTATCCTCCAGAACAGCAGATGCCGACACCTAAAATACACACATTAGAGTAGAACAGAGCATGTGCTTAGAGACTGCATAAAGCAGAGAATGTAATCTTCTGGAAAACTCCATCATTCTTTGATGGCATCCTTAACAGCCTTATGATGCTTCATGCTTCAAAAAGAAACCCATGTAATTTCCAATGGCCTCACTCTCTACATTAGAAGTGTCTCAGACATGCTTATTGTAATTTCATCCTGTCATACAACCTTTGTGACAATGAACACAATTATATGGGTAATTAACATGTGGAAAACTTTGGTGATGAAAATGACACCAAAAAAAGCAGTTCCTCAAGTGGCCAAAATGAGTCTGCCTGCAAAAGTTAATCAATTGAGACTCCCATGCTAAAATACCCAACTTTAGTAATGATACTGGTACAAACACTTTATTTAACCTCAATATCAATTTCAACCTTTACTATAACTGTATGTTAAGTGAATTTTTGTGTTACTCACTTGTTTGGAATTTTTTAGGGCGTAATAAGGCGAGGCAGCTTTGACTGAGGCGCGCCCATAAGAAGCTAGCAACCATCCGTTAGGCGTCACCTTTGGTAATTTGAGTTGCTGATCTGGACCTCGTCTATTTTAGTGTCGGTGTCTCCCTGAGTGCTTGGGTGTTGGTGAGTGAAATTCCAGTGTTTTATTAGTCTGTTATTTGGCATCAATTAGCATTTATTTGTGACTGAGCATGAAATATGCACGATATATGGATGCAGTTTGCTAGTATAACTTAGTTCGCCCAGTGTAGTAACTTTTACATCTAATGTTGAGGCTTCATAATGTGGAAATCACAATAATAAGTAGCATGTTTGTCTCCAAGAGACGTTTCATTTTGAAGATGGTCCGCAAAAGCATGTTTGTTATGGACATAAGGTGGCCGTCATTGCCCAGCTGTGGCTAGGTCCATCTTTCATACACAGTCTGTAGTATTTAGCCACATATAAAGGGGACCTTGCATAATGCTCTCTTATCAGGTAATGACAACTTGAATATTCACAGAACATTGTGGCACTGCACATCACCCCATAAAACACTAACAGTGAATCCTGGTGGTAGGAACATCATGGCGTGGGGCTATTTCTCAACGTATGACATTGGATGACTTCATATAACAGAAGGAAGGATGAATGGAGCAATGTACAGAGACAAGAATCTGCTGCCATCAACCAGGATGCTGAAGGTTAAATGATGGTGGACTTTTAAGATTGGAAGACAGCTTGTGTGGAAGAATGGACCAAAATCACACTGGAGCAATGCGGCTTTTCTGTACAGGAGGCGTCTTGAAGCTGTCATTGGCTACAAAGACTTTTCTAGTAAGCATAAAATACAGGGTGGGCCATTTATATGGATACACCTTAATAAAATGGGAATGGTTGGTGATATTAAAGTCCTGTTTGTGGCACATTAGTATATGTGAGGGGGCAAACTCCTCAAGATGGGTGGTGACCATGGTGGCCATTTAGAAGTCGGCCATCTTGGATACAACTTTTGTTTTTTTCAATAGGAAGAGGGCCATGTGACACATCAAACTTATTGGTAATGTCACAAGTAAAACAATGGTGTGCTTGGTTTCAATGTAACTTTATTCCTTCATGAGTTATTTACAAGTTTCTCTTTGTTCACAGCCATTGACACAGCCATCAACAAAAGTGATGGTTTGGTGTGGTATATGGGGTACAACGATAGTGGGTCCATTCTTCATCAATGGAAACCTCAAGGCCACTGGATATTTGAAATTGCTACATGATGATGTG
>VOQK01034379.1:0-15288 GCA_015052645.1 Benitochromis conjunctus
TGGACGCATCTCACCCGGCATGGCCCGCTGAGGTAAACGGTTCACAGACAGCCTTCCACAGATGGGGAAAAACTCTGACGTGGATCCGACCCAAACAGTAGCAGGAACACATCGGCTGGCCTCGGCTGTTATGGGGTACGATCCAGTGTCCTGTTATATATTAGACAGCAAGGAGCAGACGGCTGAGTTTATTAAACTCTACTGTGATGCAAGTCTGAAGGCTAGACCGTCCCATTTCACAGCCTCGCACTTCCGGCCTTCTCGGTCTTCGAAGGACCTGGCCCACGTAGACCACGAAGGCCGGGTCCTTCGAAGGATGCGGCCTAAGATTTGGGACACAGCTTTGAACTGTGAACAGTAAACAAGCCGAACTTGGCTGACTGCGATCTACTGACCTCTAGTGGTGAAAGATTTCACACACTGTAAGCTTGTGTAAACATGTGAACACCTCAAACAAACAGAGAAGCGCCTCAGAAACCGATCTGTGAGAAACTGTGAGGTTGCCTGGGTGAGCCTGTTTATTCCCACACCTCCACCTGCACAGGTGAAGCTGCAGGAACAACCTGCTGCTCTAGGTTCTCATTTCATTCTGCGTCTGATGGTTTGGTGGATTTTTACCCACCTATGTTGATAAAGCTGCTTTGCTTCACATATTTGCGCAGATTTCCACACAGACCTCCCAGAATCAAACCAGTGAACTTTCACGTGTTCAGTGAATGTGCAGTATTTTCATTTTCATTTCTACTTGTTTTGAGGTTTTAACTCTAATCTTTTGTTGGTTTAAATGATGAATTTGATTTCTCTGATGGACTGAACTCAAGGTTTTATTTACTGATGATTTTCTTGTTGTTTTTGCTCTTTTTCTGCCAGCCTTCATCCTGCTACAGTCTGAGTGCGGCTATATAAACGCTTTCTGCAGGTTCTGGGACACAGGAAGTGCTCACGAGGCGCCCTGTGGAGCTTCAGAGGTCAACAGTACTTGATCCTTCAGGCCAGTATGTGAAGCCTTGAGCCGTCTCTGGAGGTGACCTTGACCCTGAGTACAGTTTAGGGTTTACAAACTGTGACCTGGCTCGTTCCCTCTACACCTCTCCCACCTGTGGGAGCGCAGTCCACGTCACACGCTCACCTTACATATATTTATAACCATAACCCCATGTTCTCTTTTTCCCTGAGCTTTACGGGAAGCTGGAGCTTGTGAGAAAGCTGCCAGCTCACGGCAGAGACCCACTTTCCCCGCTCGGCCCCGTCCTCACACTCTGCTCCGTTCACGTCTGCAAACGGCGAGTAGTGCCAGCTGATCTGACACATCCGCGTGACGTCCTCCCTCCCTGCGGGGGCCAGGTGTCGGGTTCACCTTGAAATTCTCCCACGCAAACAAAAAGCAGCGTTTAGAGAGTGAAGCTGGATGCTGGTTAAACATGACTCACTGCTGCTCTCACAGCGCCTTAGTAATCCTGCCTTAGATAAAAGCAGGAGAAGCAGCCGCCAGGTGGAGCTTACAGCGCCCTCTGCTGCTGTAACTGTCGACGCCACACAGGGAGCTCCATCCTCCACAAACATGACACAGGCAGATTCAGTTTGCACAGACTTTTCATGTTCATGGCACCGTTGTCGCTTCAACTACAATTTAAAAACAATGCCTCCACTTTATTTTTGTTCTTAGGGTTCTGCTGATTCTGAAATCCTCTTGTTACTCGTTACATTACTCTCACTGCTGTTATTGATACACTTATTATTTTAAATCTATTTACATATATATTTTTTTTTTTATTGCAGTGTTTCTACATCTCATTATAAAAGACGTGGAATCTGTCTCCACCTTCAGGTTTGTGTGAATGAGGTCCACACCTCCACACTCAGTGACGGGTTCTTCCCCCGGACCGGATGGTCTGGGGGTGCGGATTGATCAATAAAGTGCTGAGGTCCGGGTGCGGATTGATGCGTGCCCACTGACAGGACGAGGTGGCCGAGTGGTTAAGGCGATGGACTGCTAATCCATTGTGCTCTGCATGCATGGGTTCGAATCCCATCCTCGTCGACTGGGAGTTTTCCCCGCTCAAAATATCCTCCGCGCATGCACGCCCTGCGGTTCACCTGCTTCCAGAAAAGTCTGCAGAGGAGCGTGACGTGGCCACCATAAAGATCATCTACAGTGGAGACTGAACTCCAGCCTCAGCTGGCTCCTCCTCCTCCTCATCATCATCATCACTGGCAAAAATAACAGAAAACCTTTCAGCATATAAACATCTGTAACGTAGGACACTGGTGATACTAGCTTCAATTCACTTGAATCCAAATAAATGTGTGTATATAAATACATAACTGTACATGAGTCATTTAAACTTGTTACTATGGCCCACCTGCAGTACCGTCGCAGCCCACGGGGGGGGCGCAGTGCTGTAATTTAAATAAATGTAATCAAACTGGACGAGTGTCGCAGATCCTTTCAGATCCAACCGAGGCGTTGTAACCCCGGCTTCGCTCCGACCCATGCTCTTCATCAGAAACGGATCTTTGATTGGTCCAGGGCTGAACGTCTCTCTGTGGCTTCTGCGCACGTTGAATTCCCACAATCCTTTTCTGTGTGCAGTCACAGAGCAGGAACATAAACCCTGCATACATGGGGCATGAGTTCAATTAAATATTATTTATATTGTGCTAAATCGCAACAAGGCACTAAATGAATATCAGCTGTTATTCAGTAAGGTTAAAACGAGAGACTAACTGGCTCCTTCTCACAGCGTCGCCTCGATGGGCGGGGTTAGTGCCGATAACTCAAACTGCGATCTGGTCCTAATCCCAACAGTACAAAGATCTACATTCACTTATCCTAACATCAGCCTGTCTCACCTGGCTGAGTTTAGCCAGGGTTTAACCTGTACGCTCCACGGGTGTGGCTAGCAGCACCTGACCAATCAGAAACATGGATAAATGTGCTCATAGCAGAGCGGCTGATTTGAGAAAGCAGGACCCGGGTGTGTGTTAACACTGGGAGAGCTGCTGTATTAATAAAGTTTAGCCTGTGTGATATCACAGCTCTGTGTTTACGGGACTCTGCAGCCTCGGTGGAGGAATCAAACCTGGACTCAAATGCATGTTCGGACTGACTGTGAGGTCATCGCTACAAACAGCTGTTTTAATGCTGACAGAACAAAAACTGCTGAACAGCTCAGAGGGATCTTTCAGGGAGAGCATCTGATTGGTCAGTTATTTCATACCTGCTGGTCTCTAATCTGGAACCTCCCCTCACTCACTGAGCTCAGGTGAACAGGACGCTCATTTTCTATTACACTTTCTATCCAATAAGGCTTCAGAGGAGTCGCCCCCTGCTGGATGTTAGACGGAGCGTAGGTCTAGGTTTGGCACCTGAGTTTGTTTAAAGCTGCTCTGTGATTGGAGGAGATGGTGGAGTCAATGTCACGGCTCCACTCAGAGGTCATCCAGCTGCAGGTGCAGCTCTGGCGCTACCGGGTCACCTGATCGTATCGTAGCTGGAGGGGATTCAGAATGCACGCGCATGCACACACCGGTCCTCTTCCAGAGGTGCAGCACCCCCTCCCCCTCCACCCCCCAGCCTCTGTATGCGCCGTCACAGTGCAGACAGAGGTTGTAAACATGGCGGCGGACGGGATGGTGCTCACCAACCACGATCATCAGACCCGCGTGGGGATCCTCACAGGTAAGGACACCGTGTCATCACATGCGCTAAAACGCCTCTGGGCAGCGCACCTGTGCGCCGTTTTGTGCCTGGCTGCCTGCGCACGTCGGTGTCACGATACGGGCTGTCTCAGCTGCAGAGCGGGCTAACGTTAGCCGCATGCTAACCGGTTTCCCCGAGAGCCGCTCGGCTGCTGGCGCACAGGTGCGCGTTTTGCGCTAAAGAGCGGGATTAGCGTGTTTGTGTGTGACTGCGGATTAACGTGTGAGCACCGGCTGCACCTGACAGCGAAACTGCGACGCTCAGAGGTGTTTTATTCGGCGTGAAGCGGCCAGGAGGAAGAAGAAGGGCCGGGGAGCAATTTCAAAATGCGAGGCGAGCTGCGCGTGCTGCAGTGAGAGTCTACCAGAAACCGTGCTTTTATTTTGGAGGTAACCCTGCGGTTTTCCGGTGTTGGCGGCTAGCTTGCCGGTGATATTTTGAGCAGTGTGCCGTTACGGAGCCGACATGAGCTGCATTATTCATGTCCCTCTGCGGGTCTGACGCGGGCCTCGGCTCACGGTGGGCTTTTTTAAGCTAAGGGGACCTCGCGGCTGTTTAACGGCCGCGGTTTTACGCCGTTACTTTTCGTTTAACGCAGTAATGAGCGTTTTTCCTCCTCACGCCATTTAGTTCAACATTAAACGTGAACGCGCGACGCGGCACCGAAGCTGTAGCTGATGTTCGCCCCGGAGTCGTGCCCGCGGGAGGACTGGAACCAGTGAACCCAGTAGGGAACACAGGACAGGGATGCTAAGCTAACTGAGGCTAACAGGGGCAGCCTATTGTGTTCCCAGCAGGGGGCGCTGTGAGGGGGCCCTCGGTGATTTCCACCTGTTTCCATACAAAAATATGCTAGTTTCCACAAATCCAGACTCAGTACTGTGAAATGCAACAAATCAACTGTAATGATCTTTATTTTACTCACTGTGATGCTGATTTTGCCCATAAAACACTAGCATTTGGCTAACGCGTGCTGATTGGTGAGTTTTGGAATAGGACGTCCCCTCTGGATGCCGTTCTTTTCCAGGTGATACCTCCTGCAGGTGTTAGCGTAGTAGTTAAAGCCCAGCAGCAGCTCCTATCAACAAGCAGACGCTGTTTGAAGGTGACGCTGGCTTCATGCCCCAAATCAAAATGGAGGATGCCATAAAGTGGCTTGTGGTGTTCACAGGTACTTTACTGTGTTAGAAAAATGTGAAAACATCTAAAAATAGAACTGCATGTTTTGTTTCAATCCTTTCTAGTAAAATCATGCTGCAAATTTCCATGACAAACATGTTTATGCCTTCAGCTCCATAGAGCCCCATTCATCCCGGAGGAGCTCGATAGTGCCCTCTATGGAGCAGCTAACCTGCTGTTTCATCCACCAAACTCGCAGTTTGGTCCTCGTTAGAGAGTTTAATAAGCAGAGAAAACAAAGTTTGAACACACCAAATAACACTGACAAGCAGAGCACGGACTGTACTGGACCTTACACCACCGTAAGGTTTTACACGTCAGGACATCAGAAAAAATGAGGTGTTCCAATGAAGAAAATACAACTTCAGATGAACAACACTAGTCCATCACACTGTTTCAGTAATTATTTAACCAAAATCCAGACGCGCTGTAGATCCTCCTTCAGCAGCAGTAACCTGCGGTGATGGGTCTGCGTCATCACTGTGGGCGAGCTCTGGGCCGCTCTTCTTCAGGTCATTGAGGTTTGCAGCATTCATTCATGCACAGCTCTCTGAGCTCTGCAGCAGCTCCCTTCTTTCCTTTTTCAGCCGTTCTGGTGGATCTTTGTCCTGTTGATGACCCAGTTTGGTCCCAGCTTTATCTGTGGGACAGCGGCGCTCACGGCGCGCTCAGGTCATCGTCCCGCCTCCTCCTCAGCTGCTCTGAGGTGTTTGGTTTTGTGCTTCATGGACAAACATCTGCAGTCTGGTCCGTTTGTTCCTGAACTCTTTGCTTGGTTCAGATGCAGCTTTGCAAAAATAAGAAGAGGCTTTTTTCCATCCAAACAGCCATACCTGTTGAGGGTGATTCAACTTTTAACCTGTAGAGTCTGAGGTGTGACCTCGGGGTGAAGTTGCTGGGCTGTCCACTCCTGTGGGAAGTGTTAACACACCTGAGCGCTCCACACCTGCAAACTGGCCAAACTTTGTCAGCTGTGATGATGACGATCACGTCACTCCTGCAGAAGCAGCGACTGTGATAATGGAGATAAATCACTGAAGCAGCTAAAGTGATAAATGAAGTTGTAGTGTGTCCTGTTAGCTCCCAGATAAACAGCTGCCGCACCCCGCTCTGTCTCGTCTTTATTTCTTCTTCTTTGGTTTTCGGGTTGGTTTGAATCCTTTTCAGGCAGCTTTTAGGGCACACGTGCTCACAGTCTGCTGAGGATGGGCCCTTCCTGAGCACACAGAAACACGCTTCTTTACCAAAGTCTGCTAAACGCAGCACCACTTCAGGTCGCCAAGAGCCGATCACAGGCTCGGTTCCACTGCGGCACCAAGAAGTCCTTATCTCCTCAGCAGCAAGCTGCTTTAGCCGGCCTTCAGAGAGGAGGAGACCGGCTGTGCATACTAAATATTCGGCCACAGATAAACAGAGGAGGAGAGAGTCGTCTTTCTCCTCTTCCCTCCATGTCTCCTCTTACCCACAAGGCTGTGGGAGATGTGATGTTGGAACAGAAGGCGTGTGCAGCAAACCATGAGAAACACGACCACCGTCACCCGTTGCCTAATTGCGGTGCTGCCAGCGTGAGGGCACAGCCTGCAGGAAACAAACTGCAAACAGTCGAATGAGATTTTATTCAAATGTGGCTCCTCTGGGGCGTCGCGAAGGTTCACCTGACCTCCATTTTGGACCACTTTCTGATTGTTGACATGTTTCACGCAGAAACTTCCTGTTTACTCCCTAAAGAGGAGTTTTTGTGTAAACTCCCTCAGCACCTTTGCACTTCCAATTTGCAGTATTAAGTCGATTTGAGCGATCATTCTATTAAGCTGTCAGGTCCCAGAGTCCCAGCACTAGTTTGGGAGGATGAGATATTTCCAGACCTGTAAACACAGAGAAAAAAACAGCTTTTTACTTTGTGAGGAAGAAAAAAAATGGCTGTTCATGTCTGGATACAGTTTGTGTTACAGTAACATTCTGGCATACGTATGATGCACTGACTACAACTCAGAGAGAACAGGGGAAAAATAAGGAATAACAAAACTGTAATTACCTGAGCCAGTCAGTGAGAGCACCTGAGAACAGTGACAACATGAATGGAAACATTAATAAAAACTATAATAATGACCACAAAGAGCTCCAGCTGAAAGATGAAACAACCTCCATGGTGGTAAATGTGAGTTACAGCTTCTCCTCCAATTCAATTCAATTCAATTTTATTTATATAGCGCCAAATCACAACAACAGTCGCCTCAAGGCGCTTTACATTGTAAGGTAGACCCTACAATAATACATACAGAGAAAAACCCAACAATCATATGACCCCCTATGAGCAAGCACTTTGGCGATAGTGGGAAGGAAAAACTCCCTTTTAACAGGAAGAAACCTCCGGCAGAACCAGGCTCAGGGAGGGGCGGCCATCTGCTGCGACCGGTTGGGGTGAAAGAAGGAAGACAGGATAAAAGACATGCTGTGGAAGAGAGCCAGAGATTAATAACAAGTATGATTGGCTGTTCCTTGGTGCTATAATTGACCAAATTGACATTATTTTGTATTCAGCATGATTTTAAACTAGAGGCTGTGTCATGGAGCGGCTCGCGACAACGAGCACAGGAAGACGCTGACATAAACACACAGAGGGATACAGGGCAAAGAGGACACACCTGGGAAGCACGACTGGCACAAATTACACAGACGAGACGGGAAAGAGCAAACAGAACATTACACGCAGCGACGGGAGACTATCAAAGTAAAACAGGAAGTACACAGAGGAGAGAGAGAGCGGGAACACTGAGGAGCACGAGCTGGGGAGAACTCACCACAGTATAAACACGGACACACCGAGGGAGACACAGACGGCACAGACACAGGGGGAAGTCAAATACAACCCAGGCACTTACAGAAGACTCCCTGGAAGTAACAAAGAAGACTTGACATTATACAAAATGACAAAAAACACAAGAAACTGAAACCGCTGGGTCACCGACCCAGAACCGTGACAGGCTGAGCCCGTAAACTCACCCAGAAAAGGTCTGATGAGGTCACGAAGCTCCCGGTGCACAGTCTCTGTGCTGATGTTAATGGCAGACGAGGTTTGGAGCTCTGCAGTTACTAAGTTAGCAAAGCGCTGACGACTTTGCAGGCACACGTCAGCAATCACAACCCCACAAACCCCTCTGTGAAGGCGTCCAGCACATCAGCAGCAGTCTGTGGACGCACTAATCCACGGCTCATGGTCATCAGTCTGCTGGGGAGAGACCTTTCTCCTCCGTGGTTTTACAAACACCCCCACTGGCCACGCCCATGTGAGTGTCCCAGAATAAATTACAGAGCAGCAAAGTTGGTGTTAAGAGTCAGGCTGGTGATGCTGCAAACACACGTGATGCTCCAGCCATCACACGTGAAGCGGGGACATTTCTGAGAGTCAGCCTTCGAGATTTTCCACAGATTATTGGTCACTGTCCCCGGCTCAGGAGATCAAAGCTTCATGTGTGAGAATAGAGCAGAGTGTAATAGTGTTTTTACAGTTTTACATTAATAGTCTAAATCAGTCAAAATAAAGAGCATCTAAAGCAGACGTGGTGAAGACTCATGCCTGCACGCTACAGTTCACCACAAATCTGACACGTGAGCAGATCTCAGTCAAACTTTCATTTCATGAAGGATTTTATTGTGAAAATTATGCCCAAGCATGGCTGACTTTGTGTTTGTGTACTTTTTCATGCTCGACTGTTGTCGTTGTTCCCTTTGAGGGTTTCAGTGTTTCAGAGCTCCATCAGCTGACGGAGGTCGACTTGATCTCAACTCCAGGACCCCGGCCAGATGAATATTTTACAACAAGGACATAAGAAGGCACATCGGCTGTAATCTCCTGCTTTCACACCTTGTTACAGGCGTGCTTACATGATTAAGATTTATAGATGCAGTAAATATCGCCTGCTGATGAAAATTAATTGCACATCTGTCCGTTTTTTATGATTATTATTTATTAAAACACCGACTGTAGGTTGATGCTCCATAACGACGGCACACAGTGTCTTTCCCTCCCTGCAGCTCTGGTTACCTTCTGGGAGGAGCCTGAAAGCTGTCAGAGTAGCACTGAAGTAACCACAGAGCCTTTGTTGTCGCTCCGTGAGCTGCTGTGAAACTCCAGGGTCCACAAGCTGTGCGGCAGTGAGGGCGGTAAAACTTGTCCAACTCATCCATCATTGCCGGGGAGACTTCCCAACTCTGGTGGCACAGCTGTTTGGGCAGCGACACCGGCGTGCCCGCCATGGCCCGAACGTCTGCTGCCGGGTGGGCGTCGACAGGGTCATCTGTGGTTTTTTGAAACACAACAGGCAGCGCGGCGCCTGCAGCAGACAAACCGAGACACAAAAGACGGGGGCAGGGGGCAGGAAGTGATATTTTGGGTGGAAATTAGTCTGAGACGGAAGCTGATCAGGAGGAAAATGGACTGAAAAGAAACGTAAAGGCTTCTTTTTCCTTTTTTTGGAGAAAATATTCATTTTGCTGATCAAACTAATGAGGTGAACATTCAGGTACAGGAAAGTGAACACCTGAGTGAAGCTTCACAGATCATCTGTCGGTGTTAAAGCCGGGCGGCGCCATGTGTTTTTAAACTTCAGCTGAGTCATGCTGAAGTTTTCTTTTTTGTAAATTATTATTTAATATTCATTTATTTATTAAATTCACTTAATAATTCATGTAATATTTATTAAAGGAGGATTACTAAGGAGACACTGACTGGCTAACGGTCACCACGTAACTCAACGAGGCCTCCAGCAGAGTCGATGGTAAGCTGACGATTTACTAACTGACCACGAATCCAGATTTGGACTAATCAGCAGGTTTGGGTGTGGCTAACGTTAGCGGCAGCCTTCTTTCCCTGCAGGTGAACACACCTGTGCTGAACATGCTGCTGCTGATGATGATGGGACGGCATCATTAATTAGTTTGGGTAACGAGTGTTAGTGAAATAGTAGTACTAGAGTAACTGTGTCACACACACAGAAGGTTAGCTTTAAACGCAGTGTGAGTGATGGTGATGGTGCGAGGGGTTCATCACCATGGTTTCAAATCCTTTTAGGTAACATGCAGGCGCCTCTGTGGTGGGAGGAGCGAACAATGATTGGCTGTTCACGTTCTGACTTTCATTTTCTTGTTTCTGCCTGCTGCAGCTTTACGTCGGCCGTCCTGCTGATCCAGATGCTTCTGTTGCTGTGCAGGTCTGCCGCAGCACTGTGGTGAGGCCCATCAAATATTCTGTCTTTCTTCAGGTCCTCGGAAACCTCCACTGACTCTCATCACGCTGTGTTATCTTCACATCACGTTCCTCTTTTTACTCTGGGGTCACATTAGTGAGAGAAACCACCCACGCACGAACAGAACAGGTGGATTTTATAGCAATTTGAGGGCATCATTATGATTATAATCAGGTGGTATTTACCATAATACATCAAGTACTTTATAGTTTATGCAGTTAAGAAAGTTTTAGTGGATTCGTGTTCATGTGAACAAACTACACACACAACAGCAGCAAAAGTGAACTCAGAGAGGACGAGATGGAAAAGTTCCCAGAAGCTAAAGTCATATCAGTGCTGGAGATTTTAGAGTCTATCTAATTTACATTCGCTGTCATGAGGCTTTTATTTTGATAGTCACACCTGTCTATGCTGTGATCAACAGAAAAACTAACCGAGGCTAGGAATCAAATTTAGATCAATTAAAAAAAAATCAATAAACATCAATAAATATCCCGGTGTTTTCAGCAGGGGGCGCCGCTTCTGGTTGTAAAAAGAAGGCTGACTGGATAGAAGTAAGTTGTCTCACAAATGTAAACAGAGGTCTCACACGTCTACACAGGTGTACCCAGGTGTCTCACAGGTGTGCACAGGTGTCTCACACGTGTGCACAGGTGTCTCACACGTGTGCACAGGTGTACACAGGTGTCTCACAGGTGTCTCACAGGTGTACACAGGCTGGGGGGAAGCTCTCTTTTTGGGACTCTTGTAGCTTCCACTTTGTTATCTACTGTAAAGAACCCACGGCAGACCCGATGACGTGCTCATGCTTTTCAGCATACTTTTATTAACACTTCTCAGCTCAGCCACACACATCACCAACAACAACCGCTCCAGACTAAAAGCACAGCTTTTTATGCCAGCAAGGCGTGATTGAAGATGCCGTGCTGGTGAGTCCACCTCCCCTGCAGCGGCACCGCAGACCACACCCCGCCACATCTACAGACTGACGATTTCACACCGGGCCAGGGAGAGGCAGCTGCAGGATGAAGGGTCCCACTGGAGGCAGGGGGATGGTACGCCTGGTATGTGGGTCGAACATTTTCATATAAAGGATTTTTCCTTTGTACACTTGTTGCAGATTATCAGAGCCTGAGTGTCGTCTGTTTGGCACTGGCAGGTGTGGAGCCACAAAGAACTCAAGGACGGTGATACTGCAGAGGCTCTTATCTTCAGGAGGCCACAAAAAACTCTGCAGAAGGTTAAATCTCACATTTCATGACTAAACCTGCTGTGCCACTCATTTCTCCTCTGCACCATATCAAACACTGTCATTATCAATACATCTACTATGTGGCAAGACCCCCGAATGTATTTCTATAGTTTAATATCAGACCCAGCGAAACAAACTGCTCATCAATAAAAGATTAAAAACACAGCATTCATTCTAACTAACATGTTAAAAGCCAGCGTTACATATATTCGCTTAGAGAGAGGGAGATCTGAGGAGGTCTAGATGGCAGCAATAAAACATGCGTGCATGCACACAGAGCAAAGAGGAAACGCTAACATCGATACACCAAAGAGCACAGGTGAGACCTCAGCTGTGTGGTGCCCTCGCCACGGGAACAACATAATCACAAATCTGAAGCTGGAAAAAGCAGTCACATGCTGAAAAACATCCATGACACGTGTTGTGACGGGGTGTCACCTGCCTGATACCTGCGTTATTCAAACAGCTGAACCCAGATCAGATTAATGACTTCATTATTAATGAGCTTTTTACTTCATACATACTGTTTACACACAGGACCAACCAGTGATGCTGAATGATAACCTTCTGCTGATGATGCAGTGACACGAAACAGAACAAGACCCGAGGAGCTACTGAAGAGACGGCGGGCAGCAATGCTGAAGCTGTCGTCATGCAGAACGTGAACGTGACAGTGCTGCGTAGCTCTAACAGCAGCCGTATTATTGGCCACATGACTGCATTACAAATGCTCCACACCTTCAATACAGAGATCAGGCTGTAAACATGATGATTTCTGCTGTAGAGCCTCTGGTGGACGTTGGAGGAACTGCACATACTGATATTTCACCTGCATACCTACAGGAGCCCATTAGGGACATTTAACCACAGCCTAGCGTGCATGGTATCGTTTTCTTCTACAATTCTTTGTGCGCCTTTCTGACTCTAATGGCTCCATAATTTCCCAAATAAACTTCATGTTTTCTACAGTCAGACCAGAGAGCAGCTGACACATAAACTCATCATCATCAGCGAGCTCACAGATCAGCTGAGCAGGACGCTCTTGTTCTCACAGACTTCTATCCAATCAGACTTCAGGAGTCGCCCCTACTGGACTCTAGAAGGACTGTAGGTTTCAGGGCCTCTGATCAGCTAAACAAAGACACGTTACGTTGCAGGCGTGTTTAAATTGGAAGGGTCTTATGGATGTTTAGGTTTTAACGCCGCTGTCGGGAAAACGATTGGCTGAAAGAAGATGCAGTTTTTTTCCTTTTGTCAGAAATGAATGTCTAAACTCAAAAAGGAGTCTCCAGTCAGCGTGATGAAGTGGTCAAAGAGGGAAAACAGGCAGAGAGATGCTGTGAACACACTTGGAGGAGGAGGAGGAAGGATGAAGTCATTTTAGAGTTCAAACCCACAAACAGCCCGAAGAGCTGAAGGGAGGTGAGCTGCTCCTCTCCTCAGCTGCTCCACCCCAGCAAGCTTCTCCTCTCACCTCTCCTGCTGAGAACTCAGCTTTCATGTTCTTTTCAAAGTCTCAGGTAATATTACCCAGGGCAACCCTGACAGAGCCCGGGGCAAAGGCAGCACTCGCTCTTACCTGCAAGCACGCAGGCGCGCTCGCCACGCACGCACGCACGCCATTACCCAGGCATAACCGCTGCGCCCTGCCTACCCACCCACGCACTGCCTACACGTACACACAAGTACAAGAACACACAATAACACACACTTTGATTGTCTCCACGCTGTGGCTGTCATTAAGACTCATTAAGGGGGATGGTTTTATTGAAGGCGGCCGTGTTGAGGCATCCGCTGAATTATTCATTTCCACCGCGCACACGCGCGCACACACGGTGGAGAGGCAGGAAGCTGGAGCAGACTGAAGAGAGAGAGAGAGATGCAGCCTATATAGGTCACTTCCTCCTCCACCCGCATGGCTCAGAGAAGTGGAACTGGAAGGCAGGAGGGAGGGAGATGGAGAGAGAGGCTTATTATAGCAGGCGCTCACACACACACAGAAACAGGGAGGCCGTGGAGATAAAAGAGGCGCACCTCAGAGAGTCGACTGTCACAGGCATGAATGAAGCTTCAGCGCAGCACTAATTCACAGAGGGAGACAGAAACGGTGTTTAGAAAGGTTTCAGCGTTGAATAACCGTCTTCCCCGGACGTCTAGTCTACGATTAAAAAAAACACCATCACGTCATCTTTGTTGGACTTCCTAACCAGAGGAAGTTTGTGTGCACGTGTGACACTCCTGATCATGAAAACAGGAAAGGTAAACGTCTGTGCATGCGAAGCATAGACTGTATACAAAAGATGGACGTTGCCACTGTGTTGCCACGAGTCTGGGACCAAGAAGCATAAAAATGAAACCTTTCGTGAGAGGGGGAGATCTGCTCCTGATGCGACTGTCTTCACGTTTCCACCTCTGACACTGAGTCTGACTTTATTGTTCAGGTCCAAAACAGACCACATTTCTCTCTCTGAACAAGAAGAAGTGGAAAACTGGAGACTTTCTACCTTTATTACAACAGTAAGGTCGATATTTCTTCTCTGTTGTCTGTGGATTTCCAGTTTTGCTGTTTTGCCTGGAGAAATGTTATCCATGTTTGCTGGGTAGTGGAGGCTTAAAGGCATAAAAGGCAGAGTCCACAGACCTGAAGGAAGTGGTCGCCATTTCTCCACCCCCTCCTGCACTAAACCCACAGTGTGAATGGAGCTGGGCACACATTTAGATTTAGTTTGATCATATATTCCATCAAATATTCATAACATACAATCAGGGTTAAACATGTATCCGATCAGCACCACGTGGCTGCAGCAGGAAGAAGAAAGGAGCTAAATGTTGTGGGTAAATGCACACTGGAGGCTAAAATAATTAAACTGTGCTGTTAATTATGGATCTCTACAGTGTGGCTCTTTTTTCCGTTTTTCGACTGTACTCGCACGTGTTTTGCTCAGATTTAAGGATTCAGCGATGCAGAGCATGATCCCACAGCAAACACACAACAAAGCAGACCACGAAAAATTGTGTGAGAGTGCATCCCAGATTACATTATCCTTGTTTGTGGTGCCTTTTGGAGTGGACAGGAAGGAGCAGTCTACCTCGGGTCCTCCCACTTCGTGTTATGCCACAGGTGGCGTAATAAACAGTGGGATTAAGTGCTTCTCCTTACTCCAGCTGGAGGGACACTACAGCAGCGGTTTCTTCAGACTTGGATGAGCTCTTGTGGACATTATTCCCAAACATTTCCAGTTTACTGTTACATATTTGGGAATAACGAGCATGGTTAGCCTCGGTGCTGGATTTCCTTCTTAAAGGATTCGTATAGTCGTGTCTGTCGTTTCAGCTGGCAGCCCTCCTGCTGCCATTCAGTCTTTGAGGTGTGCAGACTCCTTTACCTCCACGCTGGTTTGTTAAATTAGTTTTGAGCACAAATTAGTTTTAGAAAAAATAATTTAGATTAGATTAGATAGAACCTTTATTTGTCACATACAGTTTCCTGCAGCGAAATAGGACCTATTCCGACCAGACATACATCACACAAACATCACATCGGGGAGACAGGTCAGAATAGGTAGTAGTAGAAACAGTGAAATACACAACATCAAAGGATTGAAAAAAGGAGGAGGAGAGAAAAAAGACTCTATTCAGACTGGGCACCGAGATGCCCAGTTTGAGTACAGTAAAAAAAAAACACCTCAGCACATAAGCACATAATGTCACATCTCACACCATCAGAAAACACGTGACAAGCAACTGGGGTGGGCAAAGGGTGTGTCAAGTGAGCCGGTGTAGAAAAGACCCCGTCCAGTCCTGCTGCCATTCTACGGCGCTGGTCCAGACCCGCCCATCTACCTCGGCAGGAAGAAAGCATGGGAGGCGTTGGTTTCCTGGGAGGGGAATGCGTGCGTGTCAGTGTA
>VOQK01034390.1:0-11250 GCA_015052645.1 Benitochromis conjunctus
TGGACGGGTATTTAAATCTTCGTGGGGACCAAAAATTGGAAGTTTACTATTCTCGTGGGGACCAAAACCCCGGTCCCCATGGGGTTGAAGCCATTTTTGAGACTCAAAACGTGGTTTTAGTGTCAGGGTTACAATTAGGTTATGGTTAGGTTTAGGGTAAGGGTCAGGGTTAGCCATTCATTTTTGTTGGTTAGGGTTAGGGTGACTAGGTAAAGCATTATGTCAATGAGATGTCCCCACCAGGATATAAATACACGCGTGTGTGCGTGCGTGCGTGTGTCCGTGTGTGTGAGAGAGAGAGCGTGAGAAAGAAGATGAGAAGATTAAACGGGGAAGGAGTTGAGGTGTTTGTGCATTTTGGTCTGCTGATGCATCCACACAGTGCAGAGCCCACACAGCGTTAACAAGATGAGAAAAGATTTAGCAGCAGTTTAAGTTCCTTCAAGATGTTTTCAGCTACAGCTTAGGTAGGTGTTAGATTTCACAGTGAGCTCCTGCATGTCTGAAAGTGTGCCTAGCTTGTGGGAGTAGTCTGGATCCTGTCCGCATTAATCAGTACATCATGTTACACAACAGTTCATGGAGCGTGGCACAATGGCAGGGCTGGAAAAATAGAGCAATTTAATGGCTCTGATGGCACACATACTGCCTATCAGAGCTAACTGTGACATGGTGTGTGTATTGGGTGTGCGTGCAGTGAAATCACCATGAGCATGTTTCTGGCATTAGGTGCTGAATGGTGGATCAAAGGCTGTGGACAGCAGTGGAACCGCTTGAGTTTGTTATTGTTTCCGTCCAGACAGCCGAGCGTTTAAAACTGCAGGTGAGGTCAGGCAGACCAGGGGAGCGCTACAAATGCATGCTGGGAAATCCAGCTGAAGGCAGCTGTTTTCCATATTTCAGGAGTTGACAAGGTGAAAAAAGGGGAGAGATCTTTGGAAATACTAGTTCAGACAAGTGTGTGGAAAGGAAGCAGGAAAGGTGGTGAGCAGAAAACGTTCAGTGTCAACATTAACAAGCAGGAATGTACTCGCTGCATCCACAAACTAGCTTAGCTGTTTAGCATTGTGCTATTAAGTGCTGGCAAACATTTGCTGCAGCTTGTGCTGCTCACCACAGTGATGAATGAAGAGATTACAGCGTGCTCTGTGTCCTCAAAACAATTCAAACGTAAAATAACTTTGATTAGATCCACAGCAGCTGCACACAAAGTGCAAGCTCTATGTGTGCTGGGTCTTTAATCAATTTGCACTGACGGTCTGGATGCAATTACTGGTTGATTTATGAAGTAGCAGCTCATTTCTCAGTCAGCGCCCTCGAGGTAGATCATTCCTCCTCGACCCTCGTTACGATCTCGGCCGAGGGTCTGACTGAGGGGAAAGTGTGGTTCCTAAAGGAAAGGTGTTGTTCAGGTTTCCACTGTGATCATCCAGGAAACCAGAGTAAGTATGAGAAGCTCTAAATGAATGTAGAAGTACACTCATTGATCTTTATGTTGCTAATGCTATTAGCTCTACAGACTTTTTGGTACTTTTTACTCTCTTCTTCATGCGTTTTCTTCACTTTGCATTGCTTTGGATGGTTGGCCCGGGTATTTAACCTCCTAGGACCTGGCGTCCACATATGTGGACATCACATTTTGGGTTGTCTAAACCAAAATACAAAATGTTGCTCTACAGGGGCCTGATATCCACTTACGAGGACATTATACTGCCACTGTTTGATTGAAATTTAAAACGAATGTCCTCATATGTGGATCTCATTTTTCTCAGAAACAAAAATCTGGAAAAAAAAATCAGGTAATTCTTTGTTTTTACATTCATCAGATCCCAATCAGCCCAAATAGCAAAGAGAAATTAAAAATGCATGCCATGAACGGGTTCAGTTCTTAGGAGGTTAACCTCATCTGTGCGTAGCTAAGTGTAATTATGGCTCCGCTGAATAGCTCTGTAAATGGCTACCCTCAGTCGCTGAATCAGTGCAAAAATTCGTTCTCACACCCTGTAAACTGTCTTATATTTGGCACGTCCTTCATTACAGGATGTGTGCTAATCCACACATACAGAAGTAATGCTCAATAATAAAATAATTTCTATGACATCTTTCATGCCAAAAATCAGCTCAGGTGCTTTAAAGCCATAAAGTGTCTGAAGCAGTGTACTGGTTAAAACATGGTGCATGTAATACCAGGTGTATGGGATTCAGCTGATTATGCGTAATCTCTAAAGTCCATCTGACAAATTCTATTTATGTGGAAATGTTTGTATTCACCTTTAATTATGGTCCAAATAAAGCAGTCCATGCAAACAGAGATGGTGATTGAGCAGAAAGCTGGTAATCTGTGAAGATTAATGCACACTGACAAAAATCTAGACAGACCAAACAGTCAGAGTGAAGCCAGCAGACGTTTGCTCTGCCACGGCGTCTGCAGAAGGATTATGTAACAAAAGATGGATGTGGCTGTGTCATCCAGCCGTAATCCAATCTCATCTCCTTTAAAAATCATTATATGCACAAAATAGAGAGTAAGACCTGTCAATGCAGGCATGATGGATCTGAGCTGATGTGGGTTTGTTACATAAGGCCAACCACATGTGGAAAAAGTGCCTCTCTGTGGATACAGGCACAAACACCAACATGCAAGTCACTTAATTAATGGAAAAACCCAACAGCAGGCAAAAAACGCTGTACGCTTATGCAATGAAGCGTAATCACACATAAACACACACACACATAAACACACACACACACACACATATATATATATATACTGCTTTTCCAGTCTTAATGACCACTCAAGGTGCTTTTAACCTTGAATCACCTTGTAGTATTTTACTCTTCACACACCATCAAAAAGGACAAATGCTAAAAGCTATTTTCACTTCAGGTCCACAGTCTATTTGGGTTTGAGTGGATGACCACTGACAAGCTGACAAATGTCCTGCTGCTTAGCTCCCTGATTTGACATTCCTTTAGACGCACACACACGCACGCGCGCACGCACACGCACGCACACGCACGCGCACACGCACACGCACACACACATATGAACACAGAGCCAGAGAGCTCCACAGTATCTGTGTCAACAGTTTCTTAGTGAGCAGATCAATTTTCCCCAAACTGATCTGCTTGAAGGACCCTGAAGAATTTTAACTGTCTTGTCAAATATTCAAAGAGGGTTTTCCTTCAGAAACACGACACTTACCAATAAACTGGAAAAACTCTCACAGTTCTGCATACAGACAGACAGACACACATGGACCGATAACATGAAATCATCGCTACTATGCCAGCCTACCCGACGACAGGGCTTATATGCAGCTCGGTGGAAAAACCATGGCAGAAGCTGGCCTGTTACACCTGTGGGAGACTTTGGAGTGATTTGTTAGGCAGCCCATCATTAAAGCAGTAAATGAAGACGATGAGTTCCAGCACTGGGAGAGTCCATGAAAAACACCACTCAGTCTCTTATTTCATGTCTGCTTTCCGACCGCTTGGCCCCGCGCTGCAGACGTTCAGCGCCCCGCCTCTGATGGAAAACTGCACTCCATTCACATCATCAGGTCTTATTTTGGCTGGGCTGGTCCCAGTGTCACATCAAACACCTTAGCAGACAGTCTGCACTGAGCGTCACAGCCACAATGCAAAGAATCCAGACATTACGAAAGATCCCGACAGAGGGGATATCTCATTTAGAGTGTGTGACTCGCCATCAGACTCGCTGAGGTTAGTCAGTCCAGACGTGAACATGGCATTAGAAAGACAAATGGACGTGCTAACAGTAAATCTGTGATGTTCAGTGGAGGCCAGAAACTGGCAGCCCTGACATTAGATATGATAACTAACCTCAGCCAGTATTAAGGCAGTACGATCAGCCTGACTGTGGACAATGCCATTTTCTATGAAAAATAAGCCTCACGGGTGGATTTGTAGAGCTATAATAAATGAATGCTCTGTGTGTGCATGCAGACGCAGACACACAATCTGTGCTGATGTGTCGGCCAGCCGCCTCGCTCACACCTTCCACCTCACACTGCAAAGCTGGTGCCCTTTCACCTTTACCCTCCCCCGCGCATACACACATCTCAGAGGAGTCATACTACAACTGGGTTAGTGGCACGGCAGGCGGCTGTGGTGGAGGTGGTGGTGGCGTGGACAGTTTCCAGGAATAACACTCGTCCCCTTCCCCGCTCTCTTATCCTTCGCTGATTTTCCAATTTTCACAAGTGAGCCTGGAAAGTGTGAGTAAGCATTTCCTGTGGAAAGCTGTCGTTTCAGCGTAGTCATTTGTGTTTGGGCGGACAGATGAGCAACTGTACAAAACTGGAAATGTGAAATGTGAAAATGCTGCGTCATCATGCGAGGTGACAGATCCACGTTTAACTACGCTCAGAGCGTTAACAGAGAAGGGCGGGGGTGGCGGTGCAGAGGGGAAGTGGCAGGTCGGGGTCGAGCTCATCGTCAAAGGTTCTGAGGACACGGCACAAGGCCTGCTCTGTGAAGGAGAAACTCACCTGACAACTAAAATATACACCAGGAAAAATGTGAAGACAACCAGTGTGGTTCCAAAATATGCACACTCACATTTGGTGGATGTCGGATACAAGACTCCCACCTGAAATCAGATCTGTGGAGAAAAAAAGCTTTTTAAAGGCTTATTTGGGTCAAAATCTTTGAACCTTCAAATAATGAATTTGTCTGGTGAGTCCAAACGTGGATTTTACCTCCCATTGAAATAAACGTAATAATTCCCCCTTTCATTCAGACATAGGCTCTAAAATAACTGCCTGCTTCGCGATGAGTGCTGAGTTGTGTTCCTGCACCTTGCTGTTTTGCGTGAAAGTGGAGTGCACACACCTCCACAGCAGTGCGTTCCACCGTGCGATGGAGCAGCGCGCTCTGCCATGGAGCATCCACACCTCCACAGCAGTGCGCTCTGCCGTGGAGCATCCACACCTCCACAGCAGTGCGCTCTGCCGTGGAGCATCCACACCTCCACAGCAGAGCGCTCCGCCGTGGGGCGCGCACACCTCCACTGCAGCGCGCTCTGCTCGGTACGGCAGCAAACTGTTGTGTTGTGTGAACCCTGTGAAGGTAAATGATCTTTGATGACCCCGTGGTAGCTTTGATTTTTTTCAGTAAACGTGTACTTTCTTTTTCTTGATTGTTTGCCAAGTGTCAGCCAAAGAAATCATCACTCCACCCGACGATTCGAGAAAGATTCACTTTTCTAAAAAGTTCCCTTTTGTTTGCTTTTTAATCCAAACTATCAGGTTAGTGCAGCTTTGGTGTTATCAACAAGCAAAGTGCAAGAAAGCAATAAAAACGTCATCTATCTGTTGGCATCATGGACACTAATCCATCAGCTGGTTGGAGCCTTTATGTGTGGAGTCTGTAGCCATGAATGTGAGCATGGATACTGTCCCCTGTGGCAGACAGGTGATCTGTCCATGGTGTACACCGTCTTTCACAGCCAGGAAAAGTCACAGCACTCTGAGTAGGATAAGCAGAAGGAAACAGGTACTGGCAGTTCTACAGGTTTTTCTTTCCTAACAGAGTATTTTATAAAATAAAACCAAAGAAGTGAAAACTTTGTAGAGTCAAGTTTGGAGGTCTGATGTGAGCAGCGAAACTCTTCCTGTCACCACCAGCATGTGTGGACTTTATCACCCTTATGACAAGTAAAGACTTTGTCTGCTTGGACACAGGAAATCAGAAAAGCATGAACAATGTGCAGAAACAGGAATCAGTTTGTGAGCATTGCACATGTTGCTGTGAGGCTGCATCGGCTGAATGATCTGAGCTAAGCTGACCTGTGAGAGTTTAGCTTCAGTACCTGAGGTTTTACCCCTGCATATCAGCAGGAGATGAACACACGAGACAATGAGAGCAGCCATCAGTCTCACCAGCTAGCCCCAAATGAAAGAAGCATGTGGGCTTTGAAAGCAGAGCAGGACTGCTGCAGGCGCCAGGCTGATTTGTTCAGGCTAATCTGATCTTTCAATAAACTATTATTAGAGTTTAGAAAGAAGAAGCGATTTAATGCTGCAGGGGGATGTTTGTTAAGTCAAGTTTAAGTCTCACAGTGTCTGCAGACACACACCTACAGCTAATACAGTGAGGGTTTAGTCAGAGATGCATGTGCACACACTTACTTTAAACTAATGTAGTGCAATGCCCAGATACGCTAACTACTCCGCTGCTGTTTCCAGACAGCGTTTGGAGCAGGCTGCAAAACTCAACAGAATAACAGCAATGCAGCTGTAATCATTTAGGCTTTATCAGACTTTATCATTGCAGCCATAGCTCACGAGCTGTGTTTGTCACCTCCTCACAGACATCCTCAGTGAAAAGAAAGGAAAACAAGCTTTTCTTAACTGTGTAACACTTTATTTCCTGCTGTAAATAAAATGTGTGTTCCTGTTTTAAACAGTCAACAGGCTTTGCAGCTACATGCTACACAAAGTGTGTGTGCAGCTATTAATCTACTGATCTCTTTGGTACTTTGGCCCTGAGATTAGAAACATCGCTCAGTTGAAGGGCAGCAGCTGTTTCCTGCCGGTGACACTGGTAACTACAGATACTTAGCTTGGTTGCAATACTTCTGTATGCTGTTTGAAACAAAACAAGTGTTTTTCATCGGTGTGTTTGTTGGCAAAGATGAACTGTAACTGTGGCGACACAGCTGTGGTTGCAGCATTGACGGTAGCTGCAGCAGAGCTGTGTCTGTCTGTGGCCCACCATGATGTCTCTGAATGACGTGTGAGTCTTTCTGCATCTTCCTTATATGTTTTTACCCACGACGGACCTTTAACATTTGTCCTTGTTCAATTAAATACAGGGATTAGGGATTACAGGACTCTGCAAATACTTTTATTGAATTGTTGCGTGCCACCAGGTAGGCCCAGTCTGCAATGAGTTTACTAGACTGACTGTGTTGGGAGGTTTCCCACTCACTCACCGGCTCAGAATAAAACAATCTTGTGTTATAAAGTAATTATGCAACTTCACATGCATCGCATTCTCATCGACTTCATGACATTTCAGAAGTAGGTGACTTGCAGAGGGAGCCAACAGTTAGGTAACTTGACTTGTACCTGCCAAAATTGCGTACCCACTGTGTCATTATAGAAGAATGGGGTTATGCTCATTATGTATTTAGCACATTTATGTGGCATTCAGTAAATAACAAGCACAGGTTTTAAGCCATGTTTCAGGAATGTCAGCAACTAACCAATCACATGCAATGACACAAGCAATAAAAGCCTTACGTCTGTTAATGCACACATTGTGCCAAAGTATTTACAACCTGAAGGTTCCTCGTTCACCCCCAGCACTGGTGTGTAGAGCAGTGTGACTGTCGACCGCATCATCAGCGTGTAAACACTGAGGCGAGAACCATCTAATTAACAGCTGTCAGCGAGAGAAATACAATCTGAAAACACAACATTCAGCACATTCTGTACTCCACATTTGTTTTTCAGGCTACATCAGCCAGCACAGACAGACAGTACGATGCCACACTCATGTGAACATTTATCACCATCGGCTGATGTTCAGGGGAAATCATTTCATTTGGACTTTAATTCATTCAAGTCAGAAAAGTTATGAAAAGTGTCTCAACTTCAAATGGTAAATGGCCTGCATTTGTATAGCGCTTTACTCAGTCCCTAAGGAGCCCAAAGCGCTTTACACTACAATCAGTCATTCACACACACATTCACACACTGGTGATGGCAAGCTACATTGTAGCCACAGCTGCCCTGGGGCGCACTGACAGAGGCGAGGCTGCCGGAGACTGGCGCCACCAGGCCCTCTGACCATCACCAGTAGGCAAACATGGGGTTAGTATCTTGCTGGACTGGAGGAGCCTGGGATCGAACCACCGACCTTCCGATGAGGAGGTGACCCGCTCTACCACCTGAGCTACAGCCACCCCACAGTGGTCAAAAGCTGTGTCATGTTGTTTTGCATGATTTTTCTACTTGCCTTCACTTTGTTATGGTTCAATTACATAGTATGGGATTTTCACACCTATAGTTTGTTTACTCTGGTCTGAATTGGTTAATGAGTTTGTAAATTTGTAGCTTTTCCTCATGGTTTGGTTTGTTTTCACAAAGAGAAAATCCAAGTGAACTAAACATGCGTCACTACAAACCACATGAGAATGTTCAGTACACTCATTGGCCCAGTGTGTCTAGGGGAGGAGCATCAAAAGTAAATACAGGAAGAAGGCGCTGTGTTCTGGACTACTTGAGAACATTTACGTTCATTTCACAGCCCGTACAGACCTTTGCATCTATAGTTGTATACCATGTACACCTTCCTGCATTCAGAGTACATCAAGCCTAAAGGTACGCCATTAACAAAAAGCTTTGTTTATTTTTTTCTTTGTACACACGGTAGTTGGGTTGAATCGGGGTCAGATCACATTTACATTGTAAACAAACCACTCTGGAGTTGGAACTGCACTAAGCCGACCTCTTCCAAAGGGTCTTAACCTCCTTTTCTATTAGTAACTTTGACTCGCCACAAATCGATCAGTTTTCCATTTCAACCCAGTTCTGCCTTGTTTGCGTGGTTGTTGTCATAGCAACGTCCCGCGACTTAATAAATATGCGACACAAACGCAACAACAAAGGTGGATGTCAAAGTGAATATATACCTGTGTAGGTTTTCGTCACACTCGGGGGAAGACGAGGTTTTGTAGCCATTTCCTGCTTTGCCGATTTTGGTGGTTTTGATTTTCGTGAACTAGATGCCCTCAAGACTCATCGAGCGATCCTAATAACCAGCCAATCGATGGCATGTAGTCTGACGATGTCACATTTTAGTACCTATTTGGATTGCTTGGAACCTGGGGGAGCAGGTACTAAAAAAGTACCTGGTACCAGGTACTATGACTATAAACTCTGGAAACCGTGGCGAACTGTGCTGAGTCAATCCATAGGTACTAATGGAAAATGGGCTTTAGTGTGGTTGTTTTGGTCTATGCCCGAGTTCCCAAATCACTTTGAGAATAAAGTTGAGATTAAAATAAAAAAATATATCCCCCCCCCAAAAAAATGTAATACTATTTTGAGAAAAAAAAAAGTGTGTTGTTTCCACAACACTGCTTTCCTCCTGATGTCCCTACATGCACGTAAACTTTTCTCATAACTCGTATATACACAGAATCAACTTTTCGTCCATGTTTTTGTTCATAGTGTGGTTGCGTAAAGTACGTCAGTGTACGTCAAACCAGTTGAACTTTGACGGCAGCATGCACGAGTACTCTTGCCGATGTGCTTGTGCTGCAGGAAACAGTTATTGCGCAAAGCAAGCAATAGAAAAAAAGGGTTTCAGAGTGCAGCATGTGTGCCACGTTCTGTGTGAAAGGGCCTTTAGGCTACAGCCCCACACCCCGACACAAAACCCTGTCTAAATGAGGACAAAGATATGATCTTTCTTTTAGTGTAAGTGTAACCAGCAGTAGGTTTCTGTTTCTCTCTACATTTTTATGGACAGTAACACCAAATTTCAAAAAGCATGCACTTCAACAGCTAATTTAATCCAGTGTTACCTTTCAATTAGTTACTGAGAGGACTGAAAATGTTCTCACTGTATTCTTGGCTGACAGTAACAAACAGCCTTTAATATTAGATCCAGTTTGTAGTTGAAAATCTCAGTTTGAGAACACAGCTGAAACAGGAAAAATAGTGAGGAGGACATTGAAGGTCAACATTTGGGAAGTGCCCCTCATGTCTCTTTGGAACAAAGACGTGGTCATTCATCAGCTGGTGCAGCTAGTTTTAAAAAATGGCAAATCCAATGGAAGTGTGTTAATGATACTCTGTGCTCACAGTGTGAGAGCCAGTGGGTGATTGCATTAATTAATTCACTTCTGCACCTTGATAAAAAGTCTCTCCTATTTTATGCACTAAACCAACTAAGACTGTTTTCTCTGTGAGCAGTGTATGGTTGTAATTACATATGCTAGTTAAGGATGTGATTCAAAGTAGGTTTATGCTGGAAATTGGTGGTATTTTTTTTATTATTTTAAATTTAACAGGTCATTTTACTGTGTATTTCATTTATTGATTGATTGATTGATTCATTTATATATTAATTTATTAGAAATAAAATAGCAAAGCAAGTCGAACCAAACGACCTCTGTCAAAACTGCTTGCCCATTCAGTCCGTTAGCTCTGGTGCTGACCATGAATAGAAGTAAATATTTGATGGAGGTGTGTGTTGGTGATCCCAGCTGTTTGTCTGGGATTTACTCTTTTTTTTCTCTGTCTTTAAGAGTTTGCATGCTGCCACAAGTGATTTTTGACCAAAGAAAACTTGACACTGCCATTTCATTTATCTCACCCCTTCATACATGTCCTGGAATAACAAGGGCAGCATGAAGTTGCATTTTGATGAGAAAACCAGTGCTTCAATCCAATAAAAAGAAAAAAAGCACAGGGAGAACTTCACAAACTTCACAGATAAACTCCTTCACAGGTCTGAATCCAGGAATTGTATCCTCTGAATCCATACCAACCACAAAGATGCAAATGGTACATACATTTTCTGTCCTTACTGCTACTATCCCCCACAAATGCATCAGTGGGGGATAAAATGTTGGGCTTTTAGACTTTAACACAATGTACCAGTACTCATTTCTCATTTCAACTCCTTTGCAAACATCCCTTTTAACCAGATCCTTAAACATCTTTATTATCGTATCAATGTGTACATCATTGTTCTTTGTATGCTGCTGCCAAATGTCCATCTTTGCATACTCGCAGACTCTCCCACTGGTTGACTTTTATCTATAAATCTCTCCTTGGGTTGGTTCCATCATATTTACATGTTTATATGTGTAGAAATCACAACCAATATAGACTTCGTTCTCACAATATCATACAAATGATTGTCCCAAAAATTTGAACAGAACTGGGGAAAAAGGCATTTAAATACGCTGCCCCTGCTTCCTGGAATAATCTGCAGAAGGAGTTGAAATTATCAGATTTGGTTACCTTGGGAGAGTTTACGTCTGTCTTAAAGGAACGAGAGAATAATACTTTTACTCAGTGCGACTGTTTTTAATGTACTCTTCATTTTATTTGATTTGTCATTGTGTAGTTTACATATGTTGGTATGGGAAATTGTATTTGTTATGTGTATTTGACTTTTGCTATGTTGTCAGGTCTCTCTTGAAAATGAGATTTTTAATCTCAATGAGATTTTACCTGGATAAATAAAGAATAATAATTAAAC
>VOQK01034395.1:0-19390 GCA_015052645.1 Benitochromis conjunctus
GTGACTCACCTGGAAGTATCTAAAAAAAATCATGTCTTTCCAGGTGAAAACTTCTCTGGACAACACTGTTTCTGTTTTGCTTCAGTCCATTTTAAATTAGCTTTGGCCCAGAAACGATGACAGTGTTTTTGCATCATGTTTAATTATTCCTTCTTGTTGCATGATAGAGCTTTAACCTGCATTTTCAGATGGCACGGTGTTGATTCTGGCCTTGTCCCTTGCGCACAGTGATTTCTCCAGATTCCCTGAACATTTTAACGATGTGATGTAGTGTAGATGATGAGATGTTTAAAGTCTTTGTGATTTTACTTTGACAAGCATTATTCTGAACATTTTCCACAGTTTGTAGATGCAGTTTGTAGTAAGCTGATCTTAAATGCTCTTTTTCACACAATGCAGCCAAATAACCTAATTAGTTGTAAAATTTCCCTCCAGCTTTTTCTTTTTAGAACCACTGACTTTTCCAGCACGTGTTGCTGGTATGAAGTTCAGAATGAACTAATATTTTTCATCAAATAGTAAAATGTTTCGGTCGAAACATATGATATGTTTTTATGTTGTATTGTGATTCAAATATGGCTTTATCAGATTTCATTCTGTTTTTATTTATTTTTATTATTTATTTTTCACAGCACCCCAACTTTTTCCAAATGGGGTTGTACATAATTCACAGTAGTTGATTTCTAGTGTTTTATATGTTTCAGTGTCATTCTAATGCTCGAAACACTCACATTGACTTTTAATGGTCATCTTCTCAGTGTTGTGTGTTTATGTGACCTGGACAAGGGATTAAAACAGCTGAGTGACCTTCAGACGCTCCAGCTGGGTTTTTGGCAGCAGTAGGAGAGAGGAACAGAGAGGAGAAGGAGGAGACAATGGGGATTCCCATGGGGATCTGGTGGGTGGATGTCAGGGGTACATCAGGGGTGGAATTCGCTTTCCCAGTTCTGTTTCCACAAAACACTCCCCACTGAGTTTCTCCTTTCCAGAGGGAAAGATCCAGATTGCCAAGCTCACAGTTGTGCTGTGGTGTTATTTTACAGGGTTTTTTTAAGTAATAGGAAGAGGTACACACAGCTAATACACCTCTGCAGTCAGCTGATGTAACGTGACAGTAATACCGCTTGTCTGGCTGAAGTTAAAGGGGAACTCCTTTAAAATGCGGTCCTTTAACAGCAGTTATGTAGTTGCAAAACTGCTTCCTGAATTATTGAGAAAATCCTTCATGCTCTGTAGCTCTAACACTGATTTCACACTGGTGTCAGGCTTTGGTTTCTTTTTTAGTTTAAACTTCCCATTGTGCAAAAGTCCATCAGTGGCTTTTTAAAGGAATAATGAACATCACAGGGTGCCAGACAGATAAGGAAGGAAAACTCTGGGTAATGTAAAACTATTCTATGCACACAGTATTAGTTCCCTTCAACAATATGGGGAAAGCCTAAGTGACAGATAACAGGTAATGATTCATTACTGATGAGGCACATGCAAATGGGAGGCTGGAATGGCCGCTGACCTAACCTTCTGTTTAAGTGTCATGTTGAAGGTGTTATCATTTAGTGACATTCAAAATGAAACTAAATGCTAGTAAGGGAAACAGTGTTCAAACAGACAGCATGGCACCAGGTGCTATGTATTCTTGGTGTCCACTTATTAACACATAAGTAACACCTGTTCAAAAGCTCTTTAAACCAAATATGTAATCAGCCAATCACATGGCAGGTGCAGTTAAGCATGTAGACACCTAGTCAGGACTGAGGTTCAAACTGAGCATCAGAATGGCGATAAAAGGTTATTCAAGCGACTTTGAACTTGGCACGTTTCGTAGTGACAGATAGGTTGGTCTGATTATTTCACAAACCGCTAATCTAGTGAGATCTAGTTTTTACTAACAACAATCATTTGTGTGGTTTACAGAGAATAGTCTGAAAATTTCAACAGGAGAATGATCACACTGCTTTAAAAAGTGGAAGGCAGAGAAACTCAGTAACCACTTTTTACAACCAGCGTGTGTCTGAATGTACACCATTTCGAACCTTTCAACGCTTACTTTCTAGGGAAGATCAATCAGCAGTGAACAATACGATGACAATAACATAAGTTACAGTTACGGTGTGAGGTGGTAAAAGCAACTACTATCTCGGTACTGGTAAGTCTTCTTTAACACTATTTAAAACTATTCTAAAAGGTTCACAACTAACAAAGACGGGATAAACGGTTTGACCCTCCTTTGAGGAGGAGGAGATAGCTCAGTAGGTAGCGTGCTCGCCTCATGATCGGAACGTTGCGGGTTCGAATCCACTGAACCGCTTCTCCCTCAGGAACCCCTAAGCAAGATACCGTCTCTACACTGCTCCCCGGGCGCCGTATTGATGGCAGCCCACTGCTTCACTGAGTGAATGGGTCAAATGCAGAGAAGAAGAAGAAATTTCCCCCTGTGGGATGATTAAGGGATTCTTTCTTTTTCTAAAAAGGAAAAACTGTAATTGTAAGAAAGCAACAAAACTGTGTCAATGGGTTCAAATGAACTCAGCTAAGAAGAATGCATTGTTGACTGTTTGACGGGCAGCTGACAGACTGTCTGACCGGTTTGAAAGAAGAAAAGATTGATGATTAGAGACAGCAATTTACTGAAATACAGCCGTGACAGCCTCCCTCTTTGCGTGTTCGCTCCTCCCCTATGAACGTGCGATCCACCTCATGTTTTTGTGGAAGATGACTCCCTGCTCACCAACACCTGGGCTTTAAAAGCAGGCGCACTGCCAATAGAAGGAGAAAAACAAACCAGACAGGTTTCAGTTTTCCCTTTGGTGAAAAACAAATGGTGAGAGAGCGAGTGGGAAGAGACAGAGAGAGGTGAGGCTGTTTGGCCTCAGTTTCATCCTTGCAAGCTCGCCAAATGAGAAATGTTTTACTGCCCTTTGACAAGGGACCAGCAGGATTTCCCCTGAAGTAGCAGTTTACTGTAAGCTAGTGGGTGGGTGGGGGTCTGTTTGTCAGGGTAGACTGTTCCAAGTGCTATGAAAGTAGTGGTCCAAATGGGCGGGAGGTCGTCTACTGGTAGCAAAGAGGTCATAATTCCACAAAATCTCATCTATACTCCAAAAGTGTTCTGTGGCAGTCAAAGAAATAATTAGCTCAACACATGTTAGTTGGAGAAAAACATTGAATGGAAGCAAGAAAACTAGATTATAAAAGCCACAACATTTCATTTGTTTCAAACATCTTTGTTTTTAAGGTCTATTTATTTTAAACAATTAGAGCAAAATAATCAAACAAATACATAAAAACTGGGGAGAAATTGCTGTTTTGTTACGGGTATTTTTCTTTAAAAAAATCTTTTCTTCTTTTTGTTGTTTTTGTCTTCATAAAAAATGCAGCTGCTTCTTTTCGTCCATTAACCACAGAGGGTTTTAAAAGAGAAACCGACAACAACAAAATGAATACATCCTCTGTGCCGTCACATGGTCTGAAGCTTGTCTGTTGGTTTCTTAGAAAACTGCTCTGTGCATGTCTATGCAAACCTCTGGCACTGCATCCTCTCCAGAGGGATGAGTGGAATAAAAACACTGCAATCCTCCAATCGTGACATCACTCTCAGCTCAGAGTGTCCAAAGGCATAAATCAAGAGAAGATGGGGAAATGAAGGCAGGTTATTCTTAACAACACAACAATCTGTGCTTCTAATTTCAACTTTATAGCTGGGCTACAGTAAAAATCAGGGGTTCATCAACAAAGAGGAGAAATAACAATCTGGGGATCATGTCTGTGCAGAAGGTGTTGTGCTATATTTCAGTCTGTATCATAATGGGAGACTGACTGACAGAAAAGTAATGCTATTCCTGCTAAAACCAAAGAGAAATGACTGCAATTAAAGTATTGCATTCCTTTTATGAGACAAACTATGTGTATGTTCTTACATCACTGATCTGTATTAAAAGTGACCAATTTCAAAGTCTCTCTAGCTACATGCCTACGAAGCAGTTCTTAGTCACAGAGAGAGACTGTAAATCTTCATATCACCACTACAGTGGTATCAGATACTGATTTACATCACTGGGTTAAAGTCTAATCATCTGTTAACTGCAGTCCTGTTGCAACTCTGTCTCCCAGTGCGGTGTTAAGTGGCTAAAGAAATCCTTTTGTCAGTTTTTCCAGTTTGATTAGTGCAAGTGCAGACACACATATAATTATTTTATCTCTGCACCTTGGAACAGTTCATCAGCTAACAACTTGAAATTCAAATGAAAATATTAAATAGCTTGCTTACTTACAGCGTGGAGGCGCAAGTGTAAGAGTGGGCAGGAACTAAAAACAGCCCCAAACTGTGTTTGATTTGTAAGGCCAGCTTGACAATAGCAAACCCTATCTCAGGGTTCAGAGTTACAGTGATAAAGTGTGTAAACACATCTCGACTGACATGTTTAGACTTCTATTTGGAGTAAATGCAGGCTTGCATTTTTAGTTCAATTCCATCTCATTTATACATCACCAACAGTGAACTCAAGGCGCTTTATATTCTAAGGTAAAGAAACTACAATACAATGAGCAAGCATTTAGCAACCGTGGGAAAGAAAAACTCCCCCTTAACAGGAAGGAGCTCTGGCAGAATCAGATTCAGGAAGGGCCAGGTGTCTGCAGTGACCGGTTCAGGATGAGGAGAGGGAGACGGGACAAAAGGCAAACACTAAACACATACGAGGACCGAAGCTGTCTTTTCTTATCCACATAAGTCTGCCGGCAGTGCCTTCAGGATCCCGGGGATTGTACGAATCAGTTTACCTCATAGTGAATGTCCTTTTGTGGCACTGCATGAACCACCTGACCATTTATGTATCTCTTATCTCCATTATCAGGTTCAGAAATGTAAAAAGTTTTAGTTTCCCTTTTAATTTGCAAGAACAGCAGTAGCGAAAGGCCTGAATCAGAAGGAGCACTTAGAATACAATAAGCTAAACTAAAGTGTCTGTTTTGCTTTATGTAATTTTTTATAATGACTCTATCTTGATGATTGCTGGCATGACTTAGTAAGTTTTAATTTTAGGTTTGTTTTTTTAATATATTTCACACAATAGTTACAACAATTTGTGAAAGTGAGGGAACAGGGGTCTCCAGAGCTGTCAACACTGTCCTGTGGAGAAGTTAGCTCCACGTGATAGTTCTCAGATACTGAACCGGATTTCTCTGTAGTGTAAAATAAATAGTTACACAGCGTTCGCACCTTCTCATGCTCTACTCTTATTTTTGCTTTTCCATCCCACATTACTAATGTAAACAGACACACAGTAACATTGTTCATGCGAAGACTGGAAGAATGGTATGAATAACATCATCTGGGATTCATTTTAAGTTTGTTTTTGCATGGGAAGCGCTCACTAAATCTTTGTGTTGGTATGAGAAATATAACATCAGTCTTGTCATCAGTCTCCTCCATCTCCCGGTGCCAGTGTTTTGATGAATGGGTTATTGAGCAGAACCTCATGTTTGGTTTTGCATCTGGACTGAGGTGTTGTAAATAAACATACCAGCAGGTTGAGCTATACATACATATGTGATGCCTTTCAGTAAAAGCAAGTGAATGATGACCAGGACGCAACTCAGTGCAGGTCGTGTTGTAGTCATGACCTTTAATCTATTAATTCGTGCTTTTTCCATGTTTTCCACAAGAATTTCCCAACTTTATTTCTTGTCCCTGAACATGACTGTTCGTCACTCTGCTCTCACATGGAGGAGTAACTACGCTGTTATTTGAGACTGATGCAGTCTCAAATAATAATCTGCCACAAATAATCTACCATTTTGAAACACAGGATGAAATAGATTTAAAAATTTTTTGGAGTGCCTGAACCCATGTACTCAGAAGTGTTTACAGGGGTAACGTCAGAATCCATTTTACCCATAGAAGAAGTAGATGTCTCCTTGCAGCAGTTGTGCTATCTGGTGGCCTTCAGATACTGTTCAGATAAGATTTAAGGCACTTCCTCATTGGCGTCTTTCCAACCCAGAGCTACATCCATGCTTTATACTGTTTGTGGTTAGACATTTAAAATGAATAGCCTTTAATAAAATATCATTATTTGGGTTAAAATATACACATTTTTCAAAAAATTTTATTTTCCTGGTTGCGATTATGAGACATCACTAATTTAAAAAAATGCACCTGTAATGTGTTATATATTTCCTATTGAAGTGCATTGTTTACAAATTAGTGTTCGCTGAGATGAAAAATGTGCTTAGTTTGTGTCCTTGAACACTAGTCAGTTCATGACTAGTCCATGAAGTGCCACGAGACTGTGTTGGATCACTATCACTATTATCTCATCAACAAGACGTGGCAACTTCAATATTCATTTTTTTTCACCTCTCTTTTTGGTCTCTTCTAGGGAGTGACAAAATTAGTTAATGTGTGAAAAATTTATTAAAATGACTCATGACCCTCCATACTCCACCTTTAAAATGTAAAACAAGCCAAATACAGTCCATAATAATCAAAGCATTGCTTTGAGCTCATGATGCTCAGAAATGCTCTAAAGCCCATGCTGCTGGGTTTAAGGTATTGGTGACATCCTCTTAGTTTCAGGGTGTGCATTTAACACAGCTGAGGCTGAAGGGAGTGTCTTTTGGTTTCAAGTGTATTTGTTGGTAAGCCAAAGCATAAGCATAAATCAAATCAAGTTCTACTCTGATATGTAGTGCCGATTAAAACAAAATAGTCCAGCCATCAAAATTATGATTCATCCTCACCCACTCACTCTTCACTGAAATCCAAACCTAATCAAAGTATTTCTCTGACCTTGACTAAGTATTAACAACGCGATATGAAAAGCAATGAAAGGCAGCTGGTGATAAAATCATTCTGTCAACGCTGCTTTATAACAAACAAGTGAAAAGAGACAAGGTAAAGTCGCTAAAGCATGGCTTTACTTCCTCTTCAGATGCTGTGGTTTTGGAACAAAATGTACAGCTTTCATCCTCCTAAACTCGTATGTACTGTAGGTGAGAGTGAAAGTCAGCTCACAGCTCTGTGTTCTGTTCACTAAACCACCAAAAATAGCTCCTGTGGTTTGGAAATGATAAAACACACAGGACATAATTGACTTCAGGTATGAATAGTAGTAGAGGGGCCTTTTAAATTGTCTGCTTTCTTTATCTATCGGTGTGTCATCTCCCTGCACAGGTTGTTTAAATTTTGCACATGATTCAACTTTATAGCTTTCCACAGCTGAGATTATAACCTGCAGACCTCAAACAAGGTGGAAAGCACCTGAGATAGTGTAAAAAATCAAAAATTCAAGGTCAGTGAAAGTAGCTTAATGGATTCTGTGTCCTGTACAGTATACAGTTATATAACTAGTGAAACACATGCAGATAAATTAAGCTTCCACAAAAAAGGTACAAAGGGCAGAACACAGTGACAATAAAATGCTGTGTGGCTTTTAAATAATGTGCACACAGGTGTGATCTTTGTAGCCATAAAAACCTGACATATTTAAACAGCATTACATCTTTAATGGCACACACAATGTGAAACACAGATGCGTCATAACAGAAAACACGTTCTCTATCCAGCAGCACTCCTATCAGGTCATGTTATCTGCTTCTTTGACCTCCTTAAGCTTCAGTGTCACATGAAAAGTTTTTTAATGAACAGGGTGCAGGAATGGGTTTGCATCTGTCAAAGTGGGTTTATCTCTTACTAGAAAAATCTGTTTTTTAGCTTCTCTTAGTAATACTTTTACAGGGGTCAGTTCTTGGTCCAGTTTTTTTTCTTTTTGCACATTTCCTCATAACCTCTGTCTTCCAGATATTCCACTTGTACAGTACTTACATTTCATGCCTAGCCCCTCTGCAGATTGGATCCAGTGGTAATGGTTTGCACATTTTTGTGCTGCATGAGTGTTTAAGGAAGAGGGTGAGTTGGCTGATGGGGGTACAAAACCAGACTTTGACACACTGTTTGTGGTTTGATGACAGCAACAAAAGCACTATAGTAAAAGTTAGAGAAAGTTTATAGTTACTCATTACTGTTTAGGTACTTAAATATTTAACCGATGGTGTTTTTCTAACCTCGGCCTCGAGTTAAACATAACCATGCATCCATTTACTCATCTGCTTATCCAATTGAGGGTCGTAGGGTGCCTGGAGTCTATCCCAGCTGTCATATTGGATACACCCTGGAGAGCTCACCAGTCTCTGTCGCCAGCCATGTGGTGTTGTGAATGAAGGACCCAAAATGCAGGCACTCGGAGGATGCAGGTGAGTGGTTTATATACAGTGAGTGATGACAGACAGAAGTGAGGATGGTGAGGACAGAACTGAAACCTAAACTGGGAAAAACCAATAACAAACCTTACACGTTGCAAAGGGGACACGTGGGATGAAGGGCAGAGAGACATCAGTAACGCAGAAACACAGACAGACTGAATATGTGCCTTTTACTCATTACTTAAAATGCTCATTATTTTATACACTCACCTTAACAGCCACTTCATTAGTTACACTTTGCTAGTACTTGGTTAGACCCCCTTTTGTCTTCAGAGCTGCTTTATTTTCTTATAGATTCAACTAGGTGCTCAAGGATGTTGGTTCATATTGACATGACACAGTTGCTGCAGATTTGTCATCCATGACGTGAATCTGCTGTCCCACCACATCCCAAAAGTGCTATACTGGATAAAGATCTAATGGCCATGGAGTCAATTTGAGTAGAATGAACTCACTGTTATGTTCAAGAAAACAGTCTGAGATTATCTGAGCTTTGTGAGGTGATGCATTATCCTGCTGGAAGCAGCCATCAGAAGATGGGTGTACTGTGTGAGTGCACTAAAGGCATTGACGTGGTCAGTAATAATATTCAGGTGTAGGCTGTGGGGTTTAAATAAAGTGCAGCACAGCAGTCTAAAGTGTGCCGAGAAAATGCACCACACACCGAGACCACAGGCATGAACTGTTGAGGTTAACTGATACAAGCCAGGTAGGATCCATGGTGTTTATGCCAAATACTGACGCTATGCTCCAATTTAACAGTGGCCATAAACAACGATGGGAAATGCACCCTCAAAAAGAGCAGATTCAGACCAAAACTTGAGCTATAAATGTTTCTCAAGGACTCAAAGGAGTGCTGGTCATTTACTTTCCCCGTAAAGATTTTCGGAATTTAAACGGTCAACTTTCGTCACAGTTGCTGGAAATATGTTTTCTTGTGGGAAAGGAAATGTTAAAGAGGCACTGGGGAGGGATGGGTATCATCATTTCGGATTTCGTCTGTAGTGTCAGAACCAAAGATCAGTTTAGCATGTTTACAAATATTTTTGACCATTTCTTAAGATGGAGATTCACGTGTATCTACGTGTGTGTTAAACACAAGATACATTTCCCTTAAGTTTTATTTACGCAGTATTAAATCACATTGCATGTTATTCTCAAGGCACTTTACATAACCAGAAACCCCCAACAGTCCAAAATATAATAACACAGAAAGGAAAAGACAGACAGAGCTGCACAGGATGGGTGGCCATCAGTTAAAACAGCTGAGCTGAGACTAGAAGACATAATTACAGCTTATATAATGAAAATGCAGACATTCCTCAACTCCACCATAATCCTCCTTGACCATCTCAAATAATCAATACAAATCTAATCTAATTTATTTAATTTGCTTGAAGTTGAATTATTTGTTAAAATGTCGGGCCTAGTTTCTCTTATTTATCGCTTTTTCAGTTAAACATTTCCCTGCTTTGCATGATTCTCACACGTACATGCAATTTCTAAAAAATCACAGCTGCTGTGTGCACCGTGGAGTGTATGTAAACATTTCTTTGTATTCTGCAATTAATGATGTGAAAATATAGCCAGTTGGTGACCTGTCAGGTGTCTGTGGCCCTATGCTAGCTGGGATAGGCTCCACCCACACCTCAGCGACCCTGAATTGAATAAGTGGAAGAAATTGGATGGATGGATGGATTGATGGATAAATATTCATAAATCTCCAAAGTTGACATGAGTCCATGTTTGTCTCATCATCTTTATCTTATTGACAGTGACAACAGCTCTGTTTATATGGTGGCTCTTCCCTTGATTAGCCTTTGTTTACTTACCCATAAAGCCTGACGTCAGAACCCAGGATAGCCCTTCCTCTCGAGGGACAGCCATGCTGATGAACTGTGAGAAGCTGACACGATTAAGGACAAACAAAACTTAGACCTGTGGAGCACCATAGCTGAGGGGGAGATGTGATTGACAGCCTAGAAGTACTCGTGTGCATGTTCACGGTGAAAAAATATTTATTGCAAAACAGAGAAAGATGACTAGGCTTCAGTTGCCTAAGTAACACAATATAAAAAGAACAAACATGTATTACAGTATAATTTAGTGTGTAGCCGAACATTTTTAGTAATTTATAGTGTTTATTAACAACTTCTCTAATTTATATATAGTTCATATTATTGCTGCTTTTCATTCTTTTGCAGATGTAATGTTGAGGCCGCTTAGTTAAATTTCCCTTTGTGTTCACACACAGCAGATGTTTCAGCCCTCTTTCTTCTTTCCATGAGCTACAGAGGCATAAAAGTGCACCAGCAAAGCACTGAAAGCATGGATAATGCACATTCTGGGCTCAGACACCAGCTTTAATTGTTAACCTTTTATTTTTCCCAGGGAAGTGGGCTGAAGCTATACAAACTCACACAGAGGGCGGATAGTGCCGAACATTAACTGAACACAATTGATGGAAATGCTAAAGATTCAAAATTTCTGCCTAGTGCCCTGTTTGTACCACGCTGAGCCTACAGAACACTTTAGTTTTAATAATGCAATCATGCAAAGTAAAAAGATATAGCTGCAAACATGTTTTTCATGCAAAATGTTTTCTAATTTGATGTTGTTTATGTCTCGAACAGCATCAAACGTGGTAAATATGCACACGTTTATCACAGCTATGCTCTTACCCATCAGAGTGTTAGCCTGATAGTTAAATGCCTTTGCTTATATAGTATTTTTGTTTGCTTTGGTTTTTTTTACATTTTCTAGTTTGGTCATATAATTGGGAATGAATAAACAGAAGTGACTCTGCATCAATAATCTCACTGACCTAATGACCTAAAGCAAATAATGGGACCAATAAACAATGAAGCAGTTCTGTTTCTACAGAGTCACTCAAAATTGTTTCTAATGTTTTGCTTCTTGTTGACCGCAGAAAGGTCAGCTTAACATCGACCCCTAAAGTCTCAACCAACCACAGCCTGCCTCCTTCCCCTGCAGGGAGTTACACCTCCTCTCAGCAGATCAAATCTCTCCAAACAAGGAATCTCTCCTGGCGGTCCAACAATAAGTCTGAGACAGGGCAAACCAAATTACTCGAACAATAACATTTACTTCTCAGGCATTTGAAACCTTTATCCAGCTATTGGCTCCGTGCAGCAGTACACGTTCTACTGTAAAGCAGCACAACAGGAAATGAGAAGTAATGAGGTCAAGAGTTAGAAAGATAGTGACTTTGAAAAACTAATGAGAAAAGACAGGGCATTGTGGTGATTAGTGAACGGACAGCAGAGGAGAAGACGATAAATAAAGTATAATCAACAAAACTAAATTTGAATGTTGTTTTGAATGAATTTTAAATCTTTTAAACCTCCTTTAAACATTACTATTGTGAAACTCGTTTTTACTGCATCATAAACAGTTGAATTAATCATATTTTAGAAAAGTATTTTTTAAGAAAGGTATTTTCATTAAATGTATGTAAAATAATAAAATGTACTCGATTACTTTTTTTTTTTGCTAAAGAAGTAAAAGCGCCAACCATGCAAAGAATTATTGACAAAGTAATCAATAGAGAAAAATGACAGCTGTGAGTGATACTATATGAGACTGATTTAAACAGTAGCAGCTGTTGACGTTAAAATATTTTTAATTACTTTGTATAGCACCACAATTTTTACATAACAGATCAATGTCCTGATCATTGTCTAAATTTATCACTGATTGGTAGAGATAATAGAGAGAAAACAGAGGAAAACCCCAACTGTCAGTGACCCCCTATGAGCAAGTGGTTTGGCGATGGTGAGAAGGAAAAACTCCCTTTTAACAGGAAGAAAGCTCCAGCACAACCAGGCTAAGGTATGGGTGGCCATCTGCCATGACCGGTTGGGGGTAAGTAGTTGAAGACAGGACAGAGAAATGCTTTGGAAGAAAGTTAAAAATTATGGTGAGAAAGATGTCCTATACTTAATCTTGTGGCAGCTGAACTGAATCCTTCTTTTAGAGAAGAAGGATGATTTTCAGGGTGGCTGTAGCTCAGGTGGTAGAGGTGGTCAGCTACTGGTCGGAAGGTTAGTGGTTCGATCCCTGGCTCCCCCAGTCTGCATCCCAAATATCCTTGGCAAGATACTAACCCCTAGTTGCTCTCCGATGCATCCATCGGAGTATGAATGTGTATGAATGTTAGATAGAAGCACTAAAAGTATAGAAAATAGTGCTTGTATGAATGGGTGTGATTGGGTGAATGTGGTTGTTGTATAGAGCGCTTTGAGTACTATTAGTACTAGTACTCAATGATATGATTAGTATCATATTTACCTTAGCTTGAAAATATTCAAATTATTGATGCCAAGATACTTCTGATCTCTGGTTGGATAATAGTCCTGACCCTACAGAGCTGTCCAAACAACAGCCTCAGGGCCACCTTCATCAAATAAACCACTCTCATTTTACTTGCTTGTTATCTGTTGTCCTGCCTACCAGCACTGGGGAAACCGGTTTTATATCCACATTAACTTGAATGCACACAAAGTTATGTCCTACATTGCTTCCACCTGTGCACATGAGAGGTTGTTTTATGGCCATGTTAAGAAAAGAATTGCTTGGGTTAAGTGTTGACAGCCATTTAGGTTTCAGTTTTTGTTTTTGCATGCATGTCTGTCATATTTTCTGTTTGCAGTGTCCTGTTTTACTGCATGGATAGCTTTCTCTATGGTGTCGTCATCAAGGTGTACACATCTTGAAATGTCCTATATGTGATCAGCTCAACAGAAACTTTAAGTACTGACTATGTTCATAATAGAGGAAATAATATGCACCCAGGAAGTGTGTATTGTGGTTTTCATCTCTGAATAGAAACTTGTGATCGTTTCAAGAAGTACATCACTAAATCCACTCCAACCCTTTAACAAATATTCTTGTTTTTGTGCTGTGTTCAACAGCAGACACAGGCTAAGTCACATGATTTCAGTTCATAATCTTTTATTCACATGACCGAGCTGACACATCAAGTACGAGTTACGTTAAAAACAACCTCTTCCCTCCAGTGTAAATTCTTTGTTCGGTGTCTCAGCTGCGCAGTATCAGAAGATTTGATTTACTTTGATAGAATTAAAACCACTATTCAATTGTTTTTATTTATAATCCTTCATATAATATTGTCCAGGAATAAAAACCCTCAACTGGATTCAGCTTAAAATATCTAAAACAAACGCTGTGTACGTGTGAACCCTGTAACGCTGCAGTTAAAAACCTGTGTTTACCTCAAGTCTCCGCCTCCTTCTATACATTTCAAAAACATCCAGGATATCTGACACTAAGCTCCGCCACTCCTCCTGTTTCTTGGTGTTTTGCTCTTGTGGGACATAATGTTCTTTTGGCCCTGAAAAGCAAGACGATTGGGCAACACTTTCAAGTCAAACTCACTAGTCACCAGCTCACAGTGACCGTTGTTTTCCTACTCTGCAGCTCTGACAGAGCTACAGCATGTGCTAATCTTTTGCTTATTCCTGAAAAAGAAAAAAACATTCCTGAGCACTGCTTTCATGTTCGTTACATTATAGAGACCTGGCAAACAACCAGCTCTGCCACGTGCACCATAGTACAAGACAGGACGGGGAAACTTGCACACGTCTGTGTATAAGTGTACAACATGCAGGGAATGGATTCCCATTAGCAGACCAATTCAGGAACAGCCTGAGCTGACTGACTTCACACTTGGTCCATGAAAACCACTGAAAAGTGGTCCAAATTATGACACACACACACAAAAATTAGCTTTTATTTTTATTAGATTACCTAAAATTTTGAATTTCAGTTCATGTTCAGTGAAAATGTAAATACTGTGGACTAAGAAGGCACCATCACAAAGCATAAAATAGTTACTACACACTTCCTCATAATAATAATAATAAAAAACTATTATTTATTTAGGACCATTATTGCCTTTATTCACTTATCGTGCATTATCTTTTTTAATATAAGTTTCCTATTTTGTTAAATCACAATGGGTTGTTTTACTGTGTGAATGTGTAACTATAATCCTCGGGTGAAAAGAGCCTCAGTCTCAGTCATTGGTCAAATAAATTCATTATCTCCCTTTCGAGAACAGAGAGCTAAATAAAAACATATTAATATGCTTTCAGTGATAAGTGGAGAAACTAACGTACTGTTGCCACAGTTGCTGATTGTGCATCCTCATATCATCACCCTTTCCTCTACATTTGATAAGAATCTAGCTGTGGCTTGCGGTGATGGCACTTAAAGGTTCTGCAGATTGATTTAATTATTTGTTAAAATTCATCACGTCAGGCATTTTGGACTCTGTGTGCAGCCTCCATTGTCCGGGCAGAGATTCCCCAACAAAGAGCATCATAGAGTGCCGCAACAAAGGGAGACGGATCATAAGCGCTACAAAGCAACAAATAGATTTCATGGAACTCTGGGTTACAGCTGGAGGCGGGTAAGCATAAACAAAGCTGTCCTTATTGCTCAATGTCTGGGGATGTTGTTTGTTCCTACTCGGTATTTTTCCCCTTCTAGAATATTTTGGGGAGCAGCTTGGCGTGCAGCCTCTGCTGCCTGCTCTCTGACCCCTCTGAAGTTACACTGATTTCTGTGACGTCGGGGGAGCTGCAAGCTGATCCTCTCCTCAGAGTCAACAAGGTGCTGATCTGAACCAGCCCCGATGTCCTGATGTCAAATCGCCTGGATCCAAATTAGACAAACAGGTGATGTGGACGCTCACTGGTCAGTTTATTGGCTTGTACTGACATCATGGCATACTTCATGACACAGTTCAGTTATCACAGGACAGAACTGGTATGGTAGTCCAGAATGGTAAATGGACTGCTTCTTATATAGCGCTTTCTATCTAACATTCACACACGTTCATACTTTGATTGATGCATTGGAGAGAAACTTGGGGTCTGTATCTTGCCCAAGGAAAAGCCAACCAAAAGTTTAAAACCCTGAAACCACTGTGCGTAAGGCAGCATAGAAACCCAACCCAATTTACAGATACAGTTGGCTATGCTTTAAAATTGACCTCTTGAACTTGCTATAGTGCATAATTACACTCCTGTGAAGCATGAGATTATTGTTAACAATTTCAGTTGCACATAATAGCTGAGAGAAACCAAGGCAACATGATGTTTTCCTTTTTAATCTTTCCTGTTAAAAAAAAAACCCTCTAAATATCCTCTAAAACGTTGTTTTAGAAGACATCCTTAGGCTTGGCTTTTTGCTGACTACAGGGAAGTTGCTGTGTGTTTGAGTGTTGAGGTTTGTTCATGGTAAAATAATAAAGCATGTTTTGTCTTTAGCGTTTTGCTGTCTAGAAAGATTTGAGTTTGCTCTTGCAACAAGGCTAAGAGCAAAAATCTCCTTACTAAAAACAACAACAGCAAAAGAGTCTACAGCTCTGCCAACATAATGCCAAAGAAGAAACTAACCAGCGATGGCAAAAAGCTGAAAACATTCTTGTGATAATGTTGGCTGAAGTAATACAGAGGTTTGGCTGTTTTTATGTGTCCTCCCCGTTGAAATGCCCGGGTGCTGGAGGAAAAACAGCTCTAGCTTGTTTTGGTTTGTCTGCCACCGTTTCATCTGGAGTTGCTGTGATCTCTTTGGAATGTGCAGCAGGTCAACGCTGACTTTAAACATGGTACAAACAAACCAGGATGGCTGACTTCCTCCCAGCAACCTTGAAGAAGAACCTCGTACTCAGCTCAAACATTTTCCGACTGGATGCTTTTTGTTTTCCTTGTTTATCTACAGAAGAGACAGGTAACAGTGAGTCCAAATGTGTCCTGATAAGGCTCACTGATGTCAGCACAAGATCTCAGACAGGTTGGAAACAAGAAGGCCCAAAAGAGGAAGTTTGTTATCGAGAGTCCTTGGTCTTTAGACTATTTGCCAACCAGTATCTCAAAATAACTAAATATAAACTTAAAAAGAAGTATATGAAAGAAAAGCACAGATAAAAACTGCACAGCTCAGCTCAGGCCAAGTATTTTTTCTTAAATTTCTTTTGTGCTCATTTTATTTTAGCACATATTTATTGCTAAATGTCACAGTTGTTCCTTGCTGGCACATGCCCTGGAGCTGCCATATTTTCAGGATTATTATCTGAACGAGGCCTCATCTTTACTTTGACAGTGAGTGGATTCACTGTCTGATTCATCCACTAAGGATGGCCACATATTCATCGCTAACTGGACTGAAAAGAATGAGCAACAAATTCTCTTAAAATATGATGACAGCTGTGTTTAGAAGGTCAGGAGCCCAAAAAACACTTGCTTCACTTTAATAATCCCCAAAGTTTTGAAGGGAAGTTCTTCAGCAGCAGAAATTTGAGACAACTTGTCCTAAAAAGAGGAACCCAGTCTGACATCTTTGGCATCATTGTATCAGTTTAACTTCTTCATTCATGTAAAAATCCCATTAGCTGCTTCTCTTTGTGACTCATTGTTACCATTTATTGTGTCATATCAGCACATCTGGATTTTAAACAAAGATGTTTTTTATTATTGATCATTTTGAACTTGGTGAACTGGAGGATCCTGTCGGAGCTGATATGCAGTTATTAAGTGTTAACCTATTCAGCTAAGATGTCCTCTACAATTAAAATAAATATAGTTTGCATCCTGAGTGCTTATTGGCCAGCGTAGGTGAGGTGAGTTAATATGTGCTTATGGATTGGTGAGTTTGCTGATGCAGGGAGTGTTTCTGATGATTCAGGTGTTTGTGTGTGTCTGGAAGTACGATCGGCCAAGACAACAACTGTGACAGTTCACAGCAACTTAGACACACTCACATTCACAGCATCTATATATCACACACAATGAAAAGACTACTCAGTTTACTCCATTTTTAAGTGGAGGAACTTGTTGTCCTAGCGTGGAGTCCTGACCAGTCTCCAAAATTATACTCCAGAAACTTTTGACCAGAAAATATGTTTTCCAGGCATGAGGCACCTCGGTGTTCCCAAAGTGGCGCTGCTGTTTTTACACTCATGTGATGTTATGCGTGTAAAACAACAAGTTTACATGAGTTAATTGGAAGTCGAGCACAAACTAAAGCAATCATTTTCCTCAGGCAAGTCACATAAACACACTCATGGGTTTGTTTGTTTACAGCTTGTGGCACGCAACCACCTTGTGCTGCAGAACATTGCTGCCTAGAAATCCAAAATGTAATTAGTGATGAGGAATGCGGTGCTGACAACCTGTCCTGACTACAGTCAACATCTTTGTTTCCATATGGAGTCTTGTAATTATATTAACCTATTTGGGGCTGAACAAAGATGTCAGAGGAAACGATCACTTGGTGGTCAAAGGCTTTTTCTGTTATTCAGTTTTTTTTCCTCTGTCTTTGAATGGGTATGTACAGATTTCAAACATTCCTGGATTTACTGACGCACTCAAAGCATAACAACGGGCACGTGGTTAAGGTTAACGTTTACATCATCCCTCTGCATCTCGTGTCGTTCTCTCTATCCTTTACTTTAGAAGAAAAAATAAATTTTTTCATAAGATTTTTCTTGATGTTCGCCATTTCTGCATTCTTAAGAAAATTCACGATTTTATGTTTATCTACAAAGTAAGATACTTTACATCAGCTTTTCTCTCCAGAGTTTTGCAGGCAGCATCTTTAATTCAGTCAGCTCAGGAAAACCAATGTACAAAAAGACCTGTTGGGCATGTTTTTGGGGGGGTTTCGGCATTTTGAGCCTTTTAAATTGGGGTCACACAATGGCCCGGGTCATGACTTTTACCCTGCATGGAGGCATGCAGGTTAAAATATGTGACTCCACAGTGAGTGTTTCCTTCCAAACCTTTTTTAAAAGTATGACGGGTAACTCAGAACATGTCCAAAGTCACATAGTCAAAGCACATACTGCAAATAACATAATATTTGAACTATGATTGGCACACACTGAACCAGATGAGCTGGTTTGATACAGCAGGAGCCGAAAATAAACTTAGGAAACACTTTTAGTGACTCATCGGGACAAACGGAGAACATCAGCTTGCCTGAAAGAATCAGATTATCCACGATTTCAGGAAAACAGCAGATGACATTTCTTTCTTCTGTGTGGAGGTTTGTTTAAAAAAAACCACGCAGGATCACCGAGAGGTCACCGCAGAACATCAGGAAGACATCTGCATGTCACATGCTTCAAATCATTTTCACCTCAAATGGTCATCCTGACTTTGAATTTAAACTGTGTTTCTGCTTTACATTCTCCAAGGATTTGTATTTTTAAAACTATTTCTGAAGAAGTCCACTGAGATTAAGGTAAAATCATGTTAACAAGTTAAAAATGGCTGAAATTCTCTGTTTACAAGAATGAGATATTTTACAGATTTGTTTTGATTTATTTATTGAAGTTTCTTAATGCTGGAAAAGGTTCATCTCTTAACTTTGCAACATTTCAGAAACACCACTGAATGTTTGTATTCAGTGGTGTGTATTACAAGATAAGTGAGGCGTTTTTACTTCAGCTAGTAACTTCTTTCATTTACAGCTAGAAGATGTATGTGGGCAGTGCGTCTTCTTTTTTGGGGTCTTGGGGTCTTCTCACACCCCCACTCTCTGCCAGCCATCGGGGCGGGGGGTACTGGAGGTAGAGTTGGCCATCCAGTTGGGGTCCAGGTTGCAAGGGCTTCCTGCCAATGCGGAGCTGGGCTTGGTCTGCCTGTTTCCACCTCAGGGAAGGGGGTATCATCTGGGTCTGGGTATAAGTTCCCCTTCTGGGTGTGAGGGTACCTGGACCTGGGATGTAGAGTATGTTTGGGGAGTGTGATTGTGTGTACGGTGTCCATTTATGTCTGTCTACACGTTGGGTGAATGTCGAGTGTGTGCGGTTGTGTGCATGAGGGTGGGAATGTACGTTTGTGTCTGTGTGTGCCTGTTTGTCTGTGTTTATGTGTCAGGTTGGGCCTCGGACTCCGCCTCTCTGGGAACATCTCAGGCCCCCCAAGGTATGGAGGCCTATCTCCCCTCACCACACCTCCTGCCAGTGGCTGATGCCCTCGGACGTTGGTGCATTGGTGGTTCTTGGTGCGCAGGGCTGGGTGCTCGTGTATGTGCCTGCTCACTCCCGGGGCCTGCTTGGCGGGGCCTGGTACCC
>VOQK01034400.1:0-11482 GCA_015052645.1 Benitochromis conjunctus
CAAAACATATCCATGTGTTAGAATGGCCCAGTCAAAGTCCAGATCTAAATCCAATCGAGAATCTGTGGCAAGATCTGAAAACTGCTGTTCACAAACGCTGTCCATCTAATCTGACTGAGCTGGAGCTGTTTTGCAAAGAAGAATGGGCAAGAATTTCAGTCTGTAGATGTGCAAAGCTGGTAGAGACATACCCTAAAAGATTGGTAGCTGTAATTGCAGCAAAAGGTGGTTCTACAAAGTATTGACTCAGGGGGCTGAATAATTACACACACCCCACTTTTCAGTTATTTATTTGTAATGTTTGGAATCATGTATGATTTTGGTTCCACTTCTCACGTGTACACCACTTTGTGTTGGTCTTTCACGTGGAATTCCAATAAAATTGATTCATGTTTGTGGCTGTAATGTGACAAAATGTGGAAAAGTTCAAGGGGGCTGAATACTTTTGCAAGCCACTGTATGTATAATGTACCAAGCTGCTGCAGTTTGTGAGAATGTGTGTGTAGTGTTTATGTACTTCAGAAGTGCAAAATGTGTAAAAATACTACAAGAGTATCCCCAATGCCCATTAGCGGTTGATTAATATTTCCAGACTGTGGACTTCTATGAATAATTAATGAAGTGAAAGTGTTAAAAGGAAACTGAAACTGAATTTTATGTTTTCATTTGTAGCTTGGAATCCTTGCCAGAAGCCTAAGTCAGACAGCGGTAAGAGGATGTCCCTTTTGTCTTCACGCTTCACAAACGAAAGGGCATAAACCTGTGTAGCGGATTGCCAAAGATCTAAAGCAAGAGCTGAAATCTTCCTAAGCCCTTCCAGATACTGTCTGAGCATTTGCTTTTGTCTGGTTGGGACCCAGATATAACAGGGATTTGACTTTAGGGAATTTTAGACATGTCTGCTGTGCAAGAAGCGCTTAATCAAAGCTGGGGGACAAAAAGGAAAATTTAGAAATCTAACCTCATATACAGCAAGCTAAACCCCATATTGTATCATTATCAATACAGGGACACTTGCCTACTTATATTACATCAAGATTGCTTAGATTGGCTGTCAGGCAGTCCCACGGGTTGCTGTTGTAGTTGTTTTTTAATCCAGAAAATATTAGTAAAGAAATCTTCATGACACAAAAATTAGCTGTCTTTCAATCTTTCATCACCTGAATTAAACCATGAGGAAAATTCTTCTTCCCACAATTCAAAGACACGCAGTTAGTAGATTAATCTTAATTGCCCATATGTGTGAATGTCAGTGCGAATGGTTGTCTGTCTCTATGTGTTAGGCCTGCGACAGGCTGGCGACCTGTCCAGGCCTCTCGCCCTATGGTAGCTGGGATAGGCTCCAGCCCCACCCTAACCCTGATAAGGATGAGCGGAACAGAATGGATGGATTGATGGGAAACTATGATGACACCAAATATGTCTGTCAGACTCAGTTTAGGAGGTTATTATGTGTCAGTCAGTCACTCTAAAGTAAAGATAGGGCGGCAACCCCGTTGTTACTAGAAAAACAAATAATACAGCGATTTCCCAATGATCGCATTGATATTCAGCAACCAATTGCAAATAATTGCAGTGTCCAACTAGTCACCAGTCAACCTCTGGGTAACCGCTTTGGATCACAACACAATTGCACATGTCGTCTGGTGAAAGGCAATCTGTCTCCAGACAATCACAGTCTAAGCTGTACCGACTGCAGTCACTCTCAGACAGGTTGGCAAAGGGTTGCAAATAACTGTCGCCTATAAACACAAACAAACTGTCCACATGTAGTCAGTCTGAGTCAGACTGAACCCATGGAAGCAACTCGTCTATGACGCATTACTTTGTAGGAGGGTACTAGACTCTGCTGGTTGCTACCTGGTTGTATTCTGGTTATACTCCTATATAACAGCACAGTCACGAAGCACCGGTGTAATTTTATCAGTTAAATTGCCATCCTGAAGCAACTATGAGTCACTATTTATAGAGGAATTTCTGTTTCAGATGTATAAGGCTCTGGCTGGACTCTGTAAGTACTCAATGTGACTTTCTGGGTATGCAGACAACAACAGATCACAAACAGATTGCATGTAACTGTCAATCTGACCGGTTTAAATGGTGAAGTGACATCAGACTCAAGTTTCTTGATCCCCTCAAGGTCACTTTAAAAACGGCAATTGGGTGGGAGGGGGCGCCATCGTCAAAGCAACCATTTCAAAGGCAACAAGATCACAAGTTAATTTGGTTTTGCCAGGTCTCCAAGCAATGTTGTAGCATTGATAAATTTCAGATGTGGAGCAGCTATTGGTGAAAGTAGCTCAAGTAGCACACTTTGTACAATAACTGCTAAATGATTGTATAAAAGGGTATAAGCTGAGCTGTCAGTGCTGAGATCATCTGACCAGCTGTGATTACTGCTCAGCTTCATGGCATGCCCGATTTTTAAAACGCAGGGTTTAAAGTCGAGACAAATGACCTAAATCAGCCACAGTCACACCACGTAAAAAGTTTCCTGTCATCTGCTAATCACCAGAATGTCAAAAGTCACAGTAGTCTTTGTGCTGAGGCTAGTTTAACATCATCAACACTTTTTTTTTCTCCTGTGTCTGCTTTTCCGAAAGATCAGGTGTGGCTGAAATCTGCAATAAAGAATAAAGATTCTTCTTTTGTCCTCAGTGAATTAATCCTGTTGGAAATTAGTCCTCTGCATTTAACCGATTCACTCAGTGAAGCAGTGGGCTGCTGTCAATCCAGCGCCCGGGGATACATCAAGGATGTAACGCAGTTCTTTGGTCCTTGGTCGGTAATGTTTAGCTTCTCTCGGGTTCTGAACAAACAAACCACAGATAACCCGGACTCTTAGCCTCTCAGCTGCACATGACTGACATTATTCTGTTTTTTAACACTGCTGCAGGAAAGACAAAAGTAAAAGAAAAACACAAACAATGTTTCCTTCACTATTGTTTTTCTGCTCCACACCAACACAATCTGCTGCGACAAGAAAATTAATGAAAAAGCTAATTACGCTCTACTGTGCAGTGACCCCGTGACCATTAAATCTGTGAGTTTGAGTGTGTGCGTGTCAGTGACATCATCAAAGGTTAAGTATCTGTGATTAATGGACTCACCTAAGCTGGCTTAATGAAGCTTTAATATCACAGTTTAATGTTCCTAGAGATGGTGTTTCATGCTCTCCGCCTGGTGACTTTCAGTAGCAACTGAAGGACTCTATCCCTTGCAGACTTAGCGGCATCCTTGGCACGCTGAGCTGGATGCACTTTAATGAGTGCGCGGATAAAAGAATGAGAAATAAACAGCAGAGCAGACGGGTGAAGGAGTTGTGAAGTTGATAAACTGACAAGTGAGAGAGTATTTTAGCAGGTAAACTGCGCTTAGCAGCATGTATGGTAGTTGAAGTGTATATGTGTGTGTCAAACTGTCAAACAGCAGTGGAACAAACAAATCCCCAAAGCACATCACCTTCAAGTGAAGACTAACCAGAGACTGTGTGTGTGTGTAGGAACTGTATCAGACACAGTCACACTGCAGGACTGTTCCTTAAGGTTTCAGGGAGAAAAGAGGTGGGGGGAATACAAAACAGGTGGAAAAAAAATAAAAAGCAGAACGGGGAAGGAAGGAAAAGTGGCACAGGGAGAGGCAGTGAAGGAAGAAAAGTCAGCATGGAGAAGAAGACGAATTAATAAGAAAGGGAAGAGAAGAAGATTAAGTGCGTATGAAAGAAGGACGATACCAGCGATAAAGAGTGGAAGGAAAGGACAGTTTTAAGAGAAGAAACCAGACAGGCGGATGGGTAAAGCCGCGGTTTGTATGACAGACAAAGCCAAGGAGTGGAAAACCCGGGGGAGTGTGAGAGGAACAAAGCAGGAACAAAAAGACAGGAGGCGAATGAAGGAGCAACAAGCAGATTAGAAACGCTAGGAAGTGGGGAGGGAGGAAAATGAGGTAAGCTTGTAAGTATAGAAGGAGGTAAAATAAGACAAGGAGGTAAACAAGAGACTAGACTGACCATGAAGAAAAAAGATGAAGGGAATAAAAAGGATCAAAGACAGAAAAAAGGCAGGAGGATAAAGACAGAACGACATGACAGGGGAGGCTGAGAAGCAGCCACGTGCTGTAGGGAAGGAATTCACTTCGATAAAAGGGAGGGAACGGATGGAGGAGAGTGAGGAGAGGTCCAAACAGAATGATGGCTTAAAGCAAAGAAAAAAAGCACAATTTAGAGAAAAAACAGCAGGAATAAGAAATACAACATAAGGTGGAAAAGACTAAAGGAAAGAGAAAGGTGGCAGGAAGCAAACAAAATAAAAGAAATGAGGCAGATGTGGAAGTGAAGGTGAGAACAGAAGTCCAAATATGAGGTAACAGGAAATAGGATAATAAAGGAGGATTGAGAGGGATGGGCTACAATATGATGACAGAATTTAAAAAAAGAGGAAACTAGTAAAAGCAAAGAATCCAGACAAAGGCGTCCACTCCATGAGACAAACTATTCAAGACCCCTTCATGCAGATTTCTTTTTAAAACTGAAGAAATCAGCATTGCATCGATGCATAATCAAAAAATTCACAACAAACTGAAAAAATGTGTTTTGAATTTAAAAAAACTGCATTTTAAAATTTAGAATAGTCTTTAAACCCTTTGCTTTGGCACTTTGCTATATTGGCTTTAACTGCCCTTGAGATGTGTCTAAAACTCTACTGGATCACCTGTAATAAACTCAACATATTGGACACAGTTTAGAGGGCTTCACTCCTGTGTGTATATATATATATATATATCCTCCAATTCACACTGCACAGCAGGAAGAAAAAAAAGCTATGACATCCAAACAACTCTCTGTAGACCATGTGATTAAATTGTGGAGCGCCATAGATCAGGGCACAGACCTATGTCTGGAGCTCTGAGCATTTCCAGCAGCACAGCGGTCTCATAGCCGTTAAATGGAAAAAGTTTGGAACCACCAGGACTCTTGCGAGATTTGTCTCTCCAGCCAAATTGAGTAACCAGTCCTCCCACCGGGAAGTCTAACAAGGCTACATTGGTTCTCTGCGACCATCAGCACTCTCAGTCGATCTTTCTTGGGGCTAGACACAAGAGGAAGTTGACTCCTGAGTAAAAGACACATGGATCCTGCTTGAAGTTTCCCAAACATCATTTAAAGACCGCTGATGGCATGAGAAAAAAACTAAAAAGGTCTTACGAGACAGCAATATTTACCGGAGGTCCACCCTGAACACCACAAACTACTCATCATCCACTTAGAACCTTCCATAACGCTGAAAGGTGGGGGTGGCAGATTCAAACTATAGGGGATTTTCAACAGCAGGGAGAATGGGAGGTAAATTTAAGCACAACAGTGAAGTCAGTAATGCCCATCCATTTTCTCAGCCCCGGGTTTTATCCAGCTTACGGTACCTGTTGTCATGGAACATCACAGGTTTAACAAAGAAGATGACCACACATGTACAGCCGTTTTAGAATGACCATAAACAATATGGACCATAAACACAACCCACAGGCTACCCATGCATTGCACCTACAGCCTGCTTAGCTGTGGGAACCAAAACCATGTAGTTATTGTGCTGATGTTAATGTCAGAGGAGGATTGGAGCTCTGCAGCTCTGGCTGACTTTGTGTTTCCTTGACGCCTCCACTTTGCAGTAACACCCCTTCCAGTTGATGGTGGATTATCTAGGAGGGAAGAAATTTTATGAACTGACTTGTTGCAGCATCCAATTACAGCAGTGTGTTCGAATCACTGCGATCTTTACAATGATACATTTTCTCACAAATGTTTGTAAAGGCAGATGGCTGGGTTGGAGGACTGAAAACACCTGAATTCAATGATTAAGAGACTGCATGGATTTTTGCATCTTTGGACTGTATGCATGTTTTGGAGGATGGAAAGTGAATGCAGATTCAAATGAAGCATAAAGGGGAAAAAATAAAATCAAAGATAAAAATCAAAGAAAGGAAGAAGAGCACAAGGAGCGAGAAAGGAGAGGAGTACAAAGGGCATAGCGGACAAAAAGACTGAGTGCTGATGGAGCAAGAGGAAAATAATGAACAATAGCCAATGATGAACAAAGGTGGAGCTTGAAGAAGAGAATAGGACAATTGCAAGACAGAGGCAGAAGAATTATGGGAAAATACAAGACAAGAGAGAAAGACAAACCGCCTGCGGGGAGGCTTTCATAGCTGGAAGAATTTATTCAGCACTCAAATGAACACATAAATAAATAAATAAAAATCTCAGTTTTACATGATTGTTTCCCAGAGCCTGTAGGTGCTCCCATCACACAGGCTGTCTCTCTTGTATGTCGATCACATCAAAACAAACTGTAATCAGAGAGGGATGTATATATGGGGGACAAAAAAAAAGGTAGAGGACGAGAATGCGATTTACATTTTTCCAACAAGCCAACATTTTATTTCCTTATTTAATTGAATTCCTGCATCGGGCTTACGGTCTCTGTGTGTGCTCACTCATCTATATTTTAAGCTCCTCCACCACTTGGCAAATGACATCAGGGAGTTTTATGTAGTCTCAGTGCTGCTTAGCCATGGCGCACACATATGCAAAGACACAAACGCACACTGACAGGTGTGAAGCTAATTTTTTCCCCTGATGGAAACTTTGCAGGTACCTGTGGGACATACTTGGAATATGGCATGTGGCGAGAGGTAAAAAGTGTGTGTGTGTGTGTGTGTGTGTGGTACTGCTTTCAGAAATCCGAAACCTAGACCTTAACAGCAAGAATAGCATTTACGTGTTCGTTTGACTGCATGTGCACAGGTGCGTGAACGCTTCTGTCGTGGTTGCCTTATTAAATGACAATCTTGCAACTTTGCTTCAAGTGTGTTAATGTGTACAGGTGCGATGTGTGCTGATGTTTTACAGCTACTGTCACTCACGCTGTCTAATAACTTGGAGAGTGCTGATTAACGAACCTTTGAGGGAAGCATGTTTGTCGTCCTGACCACTGTACTGTACAGACGAGCCACCTGGGTTTTATACAGCTGCATGACTACAGAAGCCACGTGTCATACACTGTACCTTTCTGAAGGTAGGGTCTGTTCTTAAGCACCCGTCCTTGATACCTGGAGACACAACGCTGTCGTGACAACAGGGAGAGACTCTTTCCAATATCGTCTTAATGCATGTTCAATCATCCAGGTAAGTAAATCCCAAAAAGGTTGATTGTGTTCATCTGGACGTAGCGTCTTCAGTGGGAGAAACATTTCATCACTCATCCAAGTGACTTCTTCAGTCTCCGCTGACTGCAGGTTTCCCCAACCTTATAAACAGTACATTTGCATAATGACTGAAACTAGCACCACTGGAGGAACAATGGGCTGGGAGGTCTGGAGAAGTCACTTGGATCCAGCCATGCTAATATGTTCATCAGATATATATTAAGACAACCAAGTTTCAGAAATTTAAACAATATCTGCATCTGTTGATTGAACCCAAATCTTGACCATATCCACAAACTGGGCACATTAAGATGAACAATCTTCAGCCCAGGTGAGGATTTAAATTCAGATGGTGTCTGAGTACATTGCAGCTCAGGGCCCAGGTTAGGTTGCACATTACCAGATAAAAGCAGTAGTAAGACAATCAGAAGTCTCTCCTTTGTAACATTACTTATTGAATTTGACTTGTGAAATGTTGAAACTAAGTAGAATTTTTCATAACTAACTTTGTAATCATATAAAGCAAAAAGGTTTTGAAGAGGAGGTAAATCTTTGTGTAGATCAAATGATAAATTCATGTCCTGTTCCAAATACATTGGAGATTGTACAGGATGTACAGCAGCAGTGATTCATGTAGACCTGGAGACCATGTCTCGCAGACTGAGCACACTGTTAAATGTGGTCACCCTAGAAAAATTGAGTGTCCCAAAGTCCCCCACAGCCAATAAGCAAAGCAAAGTTTAAAAAAAAAAGCCATTATGCAAAACACACAACGATTGTTGATACAGAACTAAATATATGTCAGCAGGCTGCACAAACCTAGAATAGCAAGTAAGGCTCCAGCCAGAAACTCAGGTCCTGGTGCAAAGCAGATGGCTTCTGCTAGCAACACATGCACCAATGTGGTGTAGAGGGCTTCAGTCAACAGCACAGGCCCCAATGTGATGCAGATTAGCTGTTGCTAGCAGCACAGGCCTTGGTGTGGTGCTGATGACTTCCAGTAGCAACACAAGCCTTGGAGTAAAGTAGATGGGTCCAGCCAGCAGCACAGGCCCTGGTGTAATGTAGATGGCCTCAGTCAGCAGCACTCGCCCTGGTGTGGTGCAAGTACTAAAGTACTATAATGTGACGTCACCAGACTCCATGCAACCAATTGGCTGGTCAGGGGCTTTACTCGATGAGTCATGAGAGCGTCTGGATCACAAAAATAAAAACAGCCAGTTTTGAATTGCAGCAATGAGAGAAATGGCTCTTGCGTCACGGTCTGCAAGTCTGATGAAAAGCCACCTTGCCCCGACGTCCACCTTTGTTCTTGCGTTCGTGTCACATACCAATTACATCACGAGACACTCTGCAGCGTTGCTATGAAGACAACCACGCACATTAGGTGGTACTGGATTATAACGGAAAACCACTTGATCTGTGGCGATCTGTGGTGATGGAAAAGGGGCTATGAAGGAAACAATATATTCACAACCCCAGGTTCTCAGACCTGGCTAGCTCAGTTTAGTTCCAGTTGACTCAGTTCACTTATAAAGAAAAAAAAAAAAAAGAGAAATCCGCTCCACATTTTGGAAACCTCCTGTCGATTCTAGTCTAGTTTATGGAACAAAAAATACTCGAATTGATTCACGAGGGGTAAACAAACAATGAAATCACAAGTTCAACAACAGTAACGATGTGAAGCCCAGCCCACCTGAGGTAGGTCGAAATACAGATGTAGAGGACAACTTCATGCTTTTCTCAACCATCATAAAAAACGCACTGCCTGTTAGACCTCATGAGAAAGGGGTTAATCAGCTGAACGCTCCTACTGCAACAAATAAAAATAAATAAATAAAAAAAACACAACCACAATGTCATTAAAAAACAAATTCCAAATAACAAATCTGGCAACTTGGATCTTGCATTCAGTCACGATGAAGAACTTCCTTACAATGCAAATAAAACTGCATGTAATTACTACAAAGTATGGCTAACTTAAGAAGTTACTCAAAAGGCAAAGCAATCCACAAAGTAGAGCTTTGGGGGGCTTCACATTGATGAAATATTTTGGTTCGACATGGCACGCCAAGTTTCCGTTGATCCATCAGATTGCAGGGAGTGTGTGAATGTTAAAACAGAGCTGTATGAGTCTGTGGGTGAATAACACTTGTATTAGGAAGCACTTTGAGTGCTCAACTTAAGTAGAAAGTATCATATCTATTTCACAAAACGTCAAGCCTAGCTAGCTCAGTTGGCAGACTCTTAACCTCAGGATCAAGGATTAAAGTCCCATGTTGGATACATCTGATTTAGGACAGAACCGAACTCTCAGGAAAATCTTGCAAGGAAAAACCAAGTCTCACCATAGATATGACCTGGGTGTTAAGTGACGGGCTACTGTTTGGCACTAGATGCCAACAGCTTTAACAAAATGGCTGTTTGACAGCTTGGGAAAGAGGACGGGTGTGAACATGAAGCAAGTATACAGCTGACTCTCAGCCATCTCCATCTACTTTTCACCTGCTTCCCATGTCAATCTTACTCTCTCACCTGTCCCTCTTCATTCCACACACTCTCTTTCCCCAAGCTCTTGTTGTCTTTTTAACTCCCTCTCTCTGTGCACATTGCTCTAGAGTGACAGTCCCAGAGTGGAGGGCTGGAAGGAGATCAAACAGCAAGGAAATTGTAAAATAACTCTGCAGTCAGAGTGGCGCATATGAATGAGAACAGATAGCAGTGGCCACAGCACGTACCAAGTGAAATCTACAAGGAGCCACATGGGATGTAATTCTCACTTTACCTCACACTTACATACGATTTCAAAGGATGCTACAGGAAGGAGAAGCAACACAGCTTGATACGAGAGTATCACCTAGGATTTGGTACAACTGAGCATCCTGGCAAGGATATCGAATGAGACGAGACTTAAAAAATAATAATAATTATATATCTATATCTATAGATAGATAGATAGATAGATAGATAGATAGATATATGCACAGCAGCAGAAGACCACAGCAGGTGTCCCAACTGTCAGCTAACAACAGGAAGTTAAAGCTATAGTTTATAGTACACAGCTCACCAAAGTTGGACAACAGAAGATCGAAAAAACATTGCCTGATGTGATGAGTCTTGAATTCGGCTGCATTCAGATAGTGGGCTCACAATTTGGTATAACCAACTCGAAAGCGTGGCTCCATCCTGCCTTGTATCAACATATAAAGCTGGTGGTTTAAGTGACTTTGAATGTGGCTTGATTTTTGGTGCCAAGTGATCTGGTCAGAATATTTTAGAAACTGCTAATCTGCTGGGATTTTCCCACACAAACATCTCTAGGGTTTTACGGAGAATGGCTAAAATAGAGGAAATAACTCAAATAACCACTCATTATAACCAAAGTTATAGAAGAAGAACATCTCTGAATGCACAGCATGTCAAACCTTGAAGCAGAAGTGCTACAGCAGCATGGCACAACACTAACTGTCACTCCTTTTTGGTACGATGAGTCTCAATTTCTGCTGCAACAATAAGATGGTAGGGTGAAAGTTTGGCATAAATATTATGAAAGGATCGATCTATCTTGTGTATCCACCTGTGAATTGTTTCTGACCATGCACCATGTCACAAAGCTCAAATCATCTCACACTAGTTTCTTGAATATTACAATGAGTTCACTGTACTCAAATAGCCCCCATGGTCACCAAATCTCAGGCCAATAGAGCACCTTTAGGTTGTAACTGAATGGGAAATTCACACCATGGAAGTGCAGTCAACAGGCATTACTGAAGGTAAAAATTGGTCCAACCCATAATTACCAAGATGTACCTAATAAAGTGGCGTTTAATGTCAACGTAAACATATTTAAGGACATTATTCCAGTAAGGCTGGAAAATATTGAAGCATGCTACTGAAGTATCTGTTTTAGCCTGAATGTTGGACGACACGTGTTTTGGCAGTGTGTTGGTGTTAGGTCTACATATTTTGCTTAAAAAAACTGAACCTGAAGAACAGTGTCCATTTAATTATATCCAAATCATTCTTTTTATATAGTTTTCATTTTCCTTGAGGTACTGTTCTTTTTTCCTGGTCTTTTCACATTGTTCAAACCTTTCCATTGCTCTGAGAACATTCAATTTATTTCTCATCAGTCTTACATTTTCTTTTCATTGGACTGCTTTCACTGTTGCATTATACCCGAGGACAAAAAAAGGTTTAAAATGCCTAGCCCAGGCTTTAAGCAGAATTCAAAATGAGCCAATCTTGTTTACGGAATCATTTCAGATAATTGAGTTATTCC
>VOQK01034403.1:0-11273 GCA_015052645.1 Benitochromis conjunctus
CCCTCACCTATGGTCACGAGCTGTGGGTAGTGACCGAAAGAACGAGATCACGGATACAAGCAGCGGAAATGGGCTTCCTCCAAAGGGTGGCTGGACTCTCCCTTAGGGTGAGAAGTTTGGCCATCCGGGATGGGCTCAGAGTAGAGTCGCTGCTCCTTCGCATCGAAAGGAGCCAGTTGAGGTGGTTCAGGCATCTGACAAGGATGCCTCCTGGGTGAGGTGTTCTGGGCATGTCCCACTGGGAGGAGGCCCCGGGGCAGACCCAGGACACGCTGGAGAGATTATATCTCTCAGCTGGCCTTGGAACGCCTTTGTGTTCCCCCGGACAAGCTGGAGGAGGTGGCTGGGGAGAGGGAGGTCTGGGCTTCTCTTCTTGGGCTGCTGCCCTCGCGACCCGACACCGGATAAGCGGAAGAAGATGGATGGATGTACAATATATTTTAATTTGAGCTCAGTGAAGGACTTTAAGCACAATAACTTTTTCAGTAACATATCTGTCTTTTAGAACTGCTTTCCAAATAAAGAAATTTGTCTTGACAAGATTGTAAGGTAATCATTGACAAATCAATATTGTCTGTATGGACAGCAATTTTCAAATAAAAAAGTGAACATGTAAAACTGTGGTTCCAAGCCATGTGGTTGAAAAATTTGGGTGCGCCTAACTTTTGTGCTGGTGCACCTAAGAAAAATGTTCTGTGGTTCCTCAACACCTGACGTGGACCTTGTTAATCCGGGCGACGTCCGAGCCGGGATGGCTTCATTTTTATGTCTCTCCCTCATGTCCGAGGTCGGCTTGGTTTGCATGCTGGGTCTAGCATAGGGACCCTTTGTGGATACAGATGCCCCTGGTCAGAAGTCAAACCCATGCTCGAACAACTCTTGAAATAGTTTAGTAACAAATCCATCTCTTTCCCTCTGTCAGTCAGACCTGATGGATTTGGCGTGGAGTTCTAGGACTGCTTTAGGAATCTGCAGCTCGCAGCCTTTCTATCAGTCATTAAAAGTGAATTTCAAGCCCTTCGCAGTAATCTGTCAAAGTACTTAGTTGAACCACGGTTCTGTTGCACTCTTGTCTTTCTGTCTCTCACAGATAATTTCTTTCTCTGCTGTCACCTAAGAGTGCAGGGGATTACCAAACCAGACAGTTGATATTTGTAGGTGTGCACAGCTGCACCTCTGTATGTATGTGTGTGTGTGTGTGTAGGTGTGTGTGTGTGTTCAATTGCATAACAGTAACCACTGAAGGGCTCTGATGTAATTCTTTTTGGTCGTCAGCACTACTCTGCCTTTTTGTCCAATATCTGTAATGGCAGATAAAAATGCAGCACAAGCTAACAAGTCTGAACAAGTTGCGGGTGTGTCCATCTCCCATTAACAGTGACTGGGCAAGCTGAGAGGCCAGCAGCTTTTTTTCTGATGGTTTGCACATGTGCATTGTGGATAAACCGCTGGTTTTGACAGTAAACTGATGGGAGATGAGTGTATGAGGTAAGCTGCCACTGGCTCTGCCTTCACTGCTTTGAGATGAGTTATCACCTGTCCTTTGAATGGAAGCACAGCTACCGGTGTCTGCAAGTAACTGAGCTTCAGTGACTTATCAGGTAACAGATGAGATGTAGAGAAGATGGAGTCTGAAAAAGTTAATAACTTGTTTAGTACATTAACAAGGAAAGCTCCGATGGTGATGGAAAGGGAATGGCAGCTCTGACCATGTCCATAAAATAACAACACAAATCCCTATCCTAATGAGGACACATATATGATTTTTCTCTTCGTATTTTAGGTATGAACACAAATCCGACAGCACAAAGCAAAAATGAAAACCGGTACAGAGACCTCAGAGCGATTGTTATGGTGATTGCAGCCTGGCTACTCATCATTGCTTTTGGTACCTGTTGAAGTTCAGGGTCTGGCTCCTGGGACGGGGTCAGCATTCACTCAGCTCTGATATCACTCTGGATTATTGGCTAGCTTAGCATAAGCATGTTGTCTATAGATCTGCTTGCAAAGAGCCGAAGTTGTGTTAGCAGTATCGTGCAGTTTTTTCTGTTCTGGGTGCAGTTTGCACTTTACCAGTGCACTCTCGCTTTCTTTTTGTAATAAAAATAATAGTAACATCCATATCAATGCTGTGGACTGCGCCACTATATCCCTCGTCTAACACACAGATTGAAATCAGCTGACGGTAGAGCAGGTTTAAGTGGAACCCATCAGTGGGATCGATAAACAAACAGACTAACAATTGCAGGGAATTGAACACAGAGGAACCAGTTGGCTATAAGAACCATCTCTAGTGGTGAGATGTTTTATTGCTTCTTTTCCTAAAAGAAAGGTTTGAAAAATTCCTCCATTTCTTGTCAGTGTTAGCTAATAAATATTTTTTGGTAAAATATTAGATATTTAACTATAGACGTAAAGATATCTTACAATTCTTCAGGCAGGAAGGAGTACAGAAAGGTGAAGGTATTAGTGTAGAGTTCAGACAGGCAGTACAAACACTATGTGTTAATGTGATGCAGTTTATCTTTAATTGCATCTGGTTAAATGGTGGAGGAAGATGTTTTAGTTTGTCTATAAGGGGATGGAGGATTGTCTCTGCTTGCCTTTATGTAAAAATCACCACACGCCACTGAGTTCTAGTTAATGTGTAATGATTATTATGGCTTAAAACTGTATATAAATGATGATGAATTGTGGTTTTGTGAATGTCACTGTTTCCCAGCCTGACCTGTTTTACACAAACATGCTGAAAATGGCTGTGGGAACAGGCTGATCTTCACACTGACTGGAATAACTGCACCTGCGATTTGTTCCTGGCCTGGGGAGAAATGCTTCAGTTTGAGGACTGCCTGTTATGCGCTCACACATTTATCTTCTGCCTATTGTTTGCTGTATGCTGTCTGTTGTTTGCTCTGTGAATTGTGGCAGGATGCCAGAATACGTCCCAGAGGATTCTGAGTTGTTGCAGCTAAAGACAAAGAATCTGTCAGCTGCTTTGCTATAAAAGAAAACTGGTCTGCCATTACCGTGTCATGTGTGGGTATGTCCTAGTTGTTGTTAGTTTTGTGATTTCTTTGCATCCATTTAAGTTTTGCGATATGTATTGCACTGAAACAACCGAATGTTGACTTGGGGAATGTGCTGTGGATTTCATTCAGTCTTAAGCAGGGATATTGCTTTCCACATCTGTAAGTCTGCTCGGGTCCCAGTGACGTAAATGGTGTTATCAAAACGTTAGCGCAAGGGTCAACGTGGATGTCCGGATGCCTGCCTGTTTTTTGTGACCACAGAGACTCGTTATAAGGAATTTACAGTGCAACAACTACACTTGCTCCTCATGCAGCAGATGTCAAAGAAATATATCACGATTGACTACTTGGCTGTTTGGTCTCTAGGTGTGCGTCTGTGTTCACAACAGAGTATAACATACTGATCAGACTGATACTTGTTGCACAAGTGAAACTTTTTTAGTGTTTCTAAAAATATTTAAATTTTTAACATTTTTTATTCAAAGCTTTTCAACATTTTCTTTCATATGCTGGTTTAGTGCATTGTATGAAGGATAGAAACTGTCTTAACAGCAGGTTATTGGAGTCCAAAACACCTTTTTATTACTTGTCAACCTGAACATGTTCTCTCAAGTGAATTTATTTCATTGCCCTCAGGTCATGTTACCACGCACCCTTTAGAAAAACAAAACACACACTCTAATTCTTTCACACATTCATCTATGAAGGTGCTAAATGTCAGTAGTAGTAGTTTGTTCTTATTTTCATTGTGGACTGTCAAACTAAATTGCCTGTTGTGGTATAAATTGTTATCTAAATAAGTGCTCCTTTGTGGATTTGCGCCTCTCTAAAATTTAAACTTTAATCCTGTCTTGTTAGGGATTCATATATTTAAGCACAAAAATTGGTTTTTCTTTAGGTCAAAATTAAGCAGTTGCAGGTAAGTCCACCCACCTACACCTCTGTGGGATCAAATTAGTACATGTCCAGTTTCAGCGTTGCTCTAATCCTTTCAGTTTGATCACAAATTAATACCAAGTCATATCATAATAAAAAACGATTTAAAAACTGCTAAGTTCTAATGGTTTCCATTATCAACAGACCTCATTTGAACGCCACGCTGCAACCGTCTGCATAACCTGACGTGCACCTCCCGAGAAATGTAGCTACATGTCTGGTCGACATATACTGCAACTCCCAACGTGAATGGTGTGAAATGTTGTGGTGTGGGGATAAAAGCAGTTTCCGGTCTGGGTAGTAGATTTCCCACAGCAGTCTAAAACAAGCGTTAGTGATGTCTTTCTTGTTTGTGCTTGAGTGTTCAGTCTATGAAAGTAAAGAAAATCTGTCCTACTGTGAAAATATATCGATAAATAAGGCAACAAAAATTAGAATAGTTAATCAAATGACAGAGATTTTATTCAGCAAAATAAAATAATTAAAAATGTGAACTGATCAATGTTTATCAAAGTATAATAAGCAGAAGGGCTCTGTTGAGTCAATGTGAGCAATTGTGTGAGCAGCCTGGCTTTGTTTCCGTCTCGCACGACATTTCGAGCTGCTTCACCGATTTAAATACTAAATTAATCCTGTATGCTCTTAATCAGGAAAGACAAATCAATGCACACTTTGCAATATTCATTAATTGCAAAGATGCTCTAATCATTCCTCGTGGTTAGTTGAAGGGCAGGAGGGGGTTGTATGTTTTTTTCCTTGGCTTCTGGAGACTGCCAGTAGCCCTTGTAGCATGGGATAAGTGACTATCTTGGAGACCTTGTTCACATTGCGCTGGTGAACACACAACTGTATAGACCCATCTTTCTTCATCGCAAGAACTATAGAACTACACCACGCACAGTGGGAGTCTTCAATCACTCCCATCTCCAGCTTAGCCCCCAAGTCCTTCTGAACAGTTTGCCTCTTATCTTCTGGTAACTGATAGGTAACCATGAACCCATCGTCACTCCTGAAAGCATTTCAAATTGGTGCTCTATGAGTGAAATGCAACCGGGCAGGAGGGAGAACACATCTGCAAACCGCTGTTGTAATGCAGCAACATCCGCTCTCTGTGTGAGATGGTCATCACGGTGGAGAAGTGATGGTCATCACTTCTGGCCCCAACTCAACTCTCTCTTTAACCAGGCTCACCAGAGCAGCTGATTCATCCACTCTTCATTCTTTGAGCAAGTTGAGGTGATATACCTGTGTGGCTACTCCCCTCTCCCCACCATATGACCACAAAGGGTCCTTGCTGCTTGGCCAGCAACTTTGAACTAGAAGAAGGAAACAACAAGCAGTTTGTCCCCCAGTGAAAATTGTCTGAGTCTAGCCCGTCTGTTGTACAGTCGCTGCTGACGGTTCTGGGCATGGAGCAAATTCTCCCGTGATAACCTCCCCAGCATGTGTAACTTTGGTCCAGAACGTACTGAATTTCTTTTTTAGCTGGGCTCGGACCTATGACCAGCCAGTCAGTGTACAGGTTATAGACGCTGGTCTAGATAGAGTTGATGCCCAGTAATTGTTCAGGTTTCCTAGTGTGTGAGACATGAACGGCGTGCCACGTGAAAGAGCTCTGTCAGTGTCTTCCAAGATGCAGACTTGGGAGATGACCTGAAAGTGCACCTGTGCCACACCCTATGCAGAAATGGTGTGCAGTGGCACTGTTTTGGGATTTTGTGTCCATCCACCAGCACAAAGCGATATCCCCGTGCCGACGGACTCAAAAGGCACCTCCATTGATTAGCACGATGGGTCCAGGTTGTGTCGACAGCCTTCCCTGACACTGCGCCCTGAACCCACTGCTCCACCCCTCCACTGAAGCCAAGCCACAGACCACACCCTGCCACAGTATCACAAAGTGCAGGATGCAGACACAATTCAGACTACTGAGACATGTTTTAGCAGCAAAAGATAAACCTTTATTCAGATAGAGTAGTAGTTCAAATGGCTGCAGAAAAAGTCCATGAGTTCAAAACAGTCAAGGAAGGGCAAACAGGAACACCATATGACACCACAACAAACACCACTGAACTGAGGGTTTAAATACATACAGAGAGTAATCGGGTAGATGGGAAACACCATGTGAAAATAATCAAGACAATTAGACAGGGCAATTAAAACTAGAGACATAAACTCACAAAGTAGAACAGGAAGTAACTAAATACAGATGGACATACATGGCAACTTAACACAGAAATACTGGTGGCTGGTTAAAGAAATAAACCAACATACAAATAGTGTAACAAACTTTACATATTGAACAGAAACTACATTTCCAACGAGGCAACACATCTAAAGGCTAAGGATCCCAAAAGAATAAACTGGGAACATAATCATTAACCAACTCTTCCACAGTGTACTTTTTGTCCCGTCTTCCTCCCCTCACCCCCAGTCAGTTGCAGTTTTTCCTCCCCACTGTTACCAAATACTTGCTCATTGTAGTTGGGGGTTTCTCTGTAACTTGTAGGGCCTTTACTTTACAAGATAAAGCAGCTTGAGTTGACTCCTGTTATGATTTGGGACTATATGAATCAAATTTAACTGAAATTCCAAATACAGAAAGATTCAGCTCAAAACCCTGGAAGGTATGTAAAACCATCAGTCTAAACTAAAACTAAGCTACAATTAAATAACTAGTAAGAATATTTAAACTCAGCCCAAAATCCATATAAGAGCACTAGGCTTAAACCTCAGAGACTAAACACCGGGCCGTGACACTGTGGGTTTTGTCTCCGGCAGCAGCATTATGTCACAAATGAAGAAACAGACTTCGTGGAAAAAAAGCTGGTGTTTTGCTCTGAGAAACACTTGCTGGTGTCTGTCAGAGTCTCAAAGTAAGAGTGACGGTAGTAACATCATGTTTTCTTTCTACTGTAATTTTATATAACCTAGAATTATTTAGTGCTGACAAGCCCTTTGAGAAACGCACACAAAGACGCAGAAACACATACTTTTCTGCCAAATACTTTGTTCGAACTTTTTTAATATATATTTTTTAGCATGTCCCAGCTTGTTCAGATCTAAATTAGGCTCTGAAAATTGTTGTTATGATCATGTTGAAACTCATGTGAGTGCTGCGTGTGTGTGACTGCTTACCAGTACGAGTGTTGACAGGTCAGTGAATTGAGGATTAGGTATGTGAAATGATAACAATGCAGTGGAAGGTATTCAGAACATCAGTGTATTCCAGAGCACTGGTGCATGGGGAGATGGTGCATATTAACAAAGCCCAGGATCTGTAGGAACATAATTACCAGTTTGTAGGGGGAAATGGTTGTTAAGGAACGTCATATGGAGAACAGCAGGTGTATGCTGGAGAAGCTTATAGAGCTGCGTGATACATTTATTAGTGCTTTCTGCTTTAAAATGTCTGCAGTGATGAGCTGATGTGTTAGCACAGGGCTGCAGTTTCATGTGCAGTTGGCTCATGAAAGATAAGAAAGGGAATAAACTGGTCGACCACTCCCACCACATCGAATCAGTGTAATTTAGCTGCATAGCTCTCGGTGGCCGTGGAAGTAAGAATAAAAAACACATATTTGCAGGGCGGCCTTCTGGCTGTCACAGTATATTCAATGTTTAATCTATATGTAATATAAGTTTTTGATATTTTGAGTCATGCTAATTATCTGCATCATCAGCATGAGTCAATATTTTTTAACACTTCGTTGACATTCAAGTCTTCTGGTGGATAATAACATTTCTTATTGTTAAAGAGCATGTGAGGTCTTAAACACACACACACAGGCGTTCCTTCTTTGTTGCTTTAACCGCTGTGTTTTAGTAACTTATGAATATTTCTGATAATTATGTTTTCAAAAAAAGGCTAACAGTGACATTATAAACAAAAACAAAAACATTGTTTTGGGGTGTTTCCAGCATGAAAGGGCTTTGTTTGACTGCACACACTGAACTGCAGGAGAGCTACAGATTCAAGTCTCTACGGTTTCCTGGAGCAGTTTCCAAACAACTGCAGATTTCAAGCTCAGAAGTTCAAACAATTGTATGTAAAGTTTTGTGGATGTGTCACCACTCTGTCAAGAAATCTGGAAGAAGATCCAAACTGTTACCCTTAGATGAGAGGAAATTGGTTAGGATGTTCAGGATGTTATTGAGCCAAAATTACAAGAGGTGTTTATGGACAATGCTTAAAAGCCGTGTCCATGCCAGGAAAGAAACGGATTGAAATGAACTCTCCTAACTGTGCCAAGAAGAGTTTTGTGACATGCAGCCATGTGCTGGGAGCTTGTTTAAGGTGCCTCTGGTCAATGTGCCACACTTTCACATTGACCAGACTTTTAGCCAAATATTGCTGCAGGTGTAAATATGTTTCTTTGAGTAGTTTTGAGCCTGTGTGGATCAGATATGATCCAAAACAAATTCAAAATAAATTCAATTATTCCAAAAAGGAACAGTTCAAAGACATCAGTAAAATCCAAAATTAGCATGATATTCATGTATGTAAAGTTATGACCATAATTGTTTTCCAATCTTTGTTTCATCCTAAAGGTGTGAAGGTGTGTGGTAAACACCAATGACTGTGAACCAAACACTGTTTCCTTACAGTTCACAATATTAACCATAAGCAAAAGAAAATTGTCCACTTCAGGCTGTCAGCTATGCTAAAAACAAATGTATGTGCATATCTCTGTGTTTGACTGTGACATTTTTAGTTTAACATCTGCATCACACTCAGACATTACAGTCTAGTGTGGAGCAGCTCATTTACTAAAGCAGCGAAACAAACTGCACTACTTGTTTAAAGAAGACCACTTACGACTCACATGTTTGTGAGTCATAAGTGTAAACCTTCATTATTCAGTATACTGCGTTTAGCTTCATTAAATGTTGCAGAGCAGACCCTCACATGTGAACATTCTGACCCTCTGACCATAATCACATGACCCAGATGTCAGTCACTCGTCCTCATTATTAGAGCTAAGTTCAAACAGGTATGTTCGAATAAAATAAGGTTGCACATATACCTCGCAGTACCATTGAGCTGAACTCATACTTATATAAACTCTCTCTAAAACTTAGACTATGATCATGTCATTGCATGCTATACTATATTGACATAGTGATGTGACAGGAGTTGACATTTATAAGTAAGAAACATCCAGTCGCTGGGCTTAAAGAATCTGTTCTGTGGAAATGGCAAGCTTGAAGCAAAAGCCCATCCATCCATCCATCCATCCATCCATCTTCTTCTGCTTATCCGGGGCCGGGTCGCGGGGGCAGCAGCCCAAGCAGAGAAACCCAGACCTCCCTCTCCCCAGCCACCTCCTCTAGCTCATCCGGGGGAACACCAAGGCGTTCCCAGGCCAGCCGAGAGATATAATCTCTCCAGTGTGTCCTGGGTCTGCCTCGGGGCCTCCTCCCGGTGGGACATGCCCGGAACTCCTCACCCAGGAGGCGCCCAGGAGGCATCCTTGTTAGATGCCCGAACCACCTCAACTGACTCCTTTCGATGTGGAGGAGCAGTGGCTCTACGCTGAGCCCCTCCCGGATGGCCAAACTTCTCACCCTATCTCTAAGAAAGAGGCAAGTCCCCCCAGGACCCTCAGAGGGACACGGTTGAATACCTTGTCAAAGTCAACAAAACACATGTAGACTAGTTGGGCTCCCACACACCCTGAAATAACCTCAAAATGGTATAGAGGTGGTCCAGTGATCCACGACCAGGACAAACACCACATTGTTCCTCCTACATCTGAAGTTTGACTAACGAACTAAAGAACTTTCCTTTCCAGCACCCTGGTGCAGACTTTCCCAGGGAGGCTGAGGTTTGTGACACCCCATCCAGTCCAGAAGTACCACTCCACATCTCCACACGATGTTGCAGAAGCGCATCAAACAAGACAGCCCTATAGTATTGAGAGCCTTTAGGAAGTCCTTATCCACCCCTGGGGCCCTGCCACCAAGGAGATGTTTAACTGCCTCAGTGACCTCACCCCCAGATTCTGAGTCCTGTACAGAAGTCGTGCCAGTGGGTTTATCCTCAGCTGAAGGCAGCAGCACCTCTTCACCTCTGGACCTCCCCTCCTGAGTTGTCTGACGGTTTACCAGAATTGCTTAGAGGCAGACCAAAACTCTTGTTCCATGGCCTCATGACCACCTGATCAAACTTATATTCACACATTGTGTTCATTATGAAAAAACTGTGGTTTGTACAGAAGTCCAATAACAGACCACAACTCGGTTCAGATGAGGCAGGTTGTTCGTTCCAATCTTGCTCCTCCAGGTCTCACTGTCGTTGGCCATGTAAGCAATGAAGTCTCCCAGTAAGACGACAGAGTCACCAAAACAAGCACCCACAAGCACCCCACTCAGTGACCCCAAGAAGCCTGGGTACTCTGACCCAAAGGCACACAGAAGCAACACTCTTGCCCAGCAGGAAAAAACCCCACCCAGTATACAGGCAGATGGAGGAGATACAGCACCCGCCGCCACACACGAAGGGCAACTCCACACTGGGTCCAGTCCCTCTCCAAGAGACTGGTTCCAGAGCCCAAACCGGTTCTTTGAGGTGGGCCCGACTGTATCTATTTGGTATCCCTCAACCTCATGCACTGGCTCAGGCTCCTTGCCTAATATGAGGCTTTAAAGATAGAAATCTAAATTTAAACTGCAACAAAACCACTAAAACCACAACATAACCACAACTTATACTCCGTGCATCACAGGCTGTAAAATCGCAGCTAAAATTTGGCAAATCCAGCTGCCCTCTTCAATTACAGGGGAAATATATTATTGGAAATATATATTCAATCACACAGTCACAGTTTAAGATCCAAATATCAGTTCAATAAAGAGTCAGATTGTTTGTATGGTGAACATCTTACTGAGTGTGTTTGTCTCGGAGGATTATGAGGCTGATGATCAGCAGTGATCTGCAGTGAAACAGCAAATGCATTTCTGCCATCATCTAAAAAAATAAGCTCCTCCTAAACAAAGAAAACAGCCACACACACACACACACACACACACACACACACACACACACAGTGTGTCCCAGTTTTTACCAGGTCACCGGGTCTTTCCTGCGTTTAAAGCCCAAATATGGAAATATGACGGGATTATAACATGGCTCAAATTCAGGACACACACTCGGCCTCACACACACAGATATCTGCTGATAATGAAAACACAGCAACATACTGCAGAAACAGCTTCACAGCACATTTATATGATCAAACTCTGTGTGTGTGTGTGTGTGTGTGTGTGTGTGTGTGTGTGTGCGCGTCCGTTCCATCGCGCCGTTCC